>JARHVA010001412.1:420000-447500 GCA_037957365.1 Torreya grandis
AATTTTATACCCTTAATCCAAATTAGGGTTTGTTTTAGTCTAAAACAACACATGAGATTGTAAAATTATGTTTTTTGGCATTATACATGGATTTTAGAGCTTAATTTTTTTTTAAAGTATGTGACACCATGGTTATTATTATAAAATCATATTTTTTATCCTATATTTTAATTATTAATATTTATTAAGTTTCTGTCTCTCACAATGTATTCAAGAAGCTTGTTAAATTTGCACAAGATAGGTATATGGAAGAAGAACCAATTTGAAGAGTTGTTGTGGTCATCATCAAGAGAAAAATTATCAATAATATTTAATTTATATTTAAAAATTAACATTATATAATATATATAACTATGTCACCCCATTTTGGGCTAAATTTATCAAGTTCAAGTCAACTTACAAGAGCCTTCAATTAAGCCTACAAAAGGGGAGTTCCAAAACACGTAGAGGTGAATAAGTGGAGTTTAAGTGTTGGCTAATATTGAGTCCCTATTTTTATGCAAGATAATAATTTAAAATTGAAACATGAATCAAATTTATACTATTCCCCATTTGGGATATTTTTAGAAAATATATGATTCCAAACATGCATGCAAGTTACATGTAAGATAACTTGAGTTGAACTGCTAGTTTGAAGTAAAGATAAGTCTAGTCAACTCAAGATGCAAGTAAAGGCAAATGAAGTCAAAATTAAATATGAATTAAATACCAAGAGGATTTAAATAAGTAACAAAAATATTTAACTAAATAATATCAATATGTTTTCATGATCAAAGCAAGTTAACTCAAGACTCAGGCTTGCATGAGGAGCCATTTAACTTGTCAACTCTCCTTCTCTCTCTTATTGCACCATACATCATGTAGAGAAAATTTTAACTATAAATTAACTAAATATAATTTTGTGAGTGAATTGGATTTTATTTTGAGTTTGTTTGGGTTGAATTTGCAGTTGAATTTCAAGGTTTAGTTGAACTGAGACTGAACTTGATTATCATGTGCACTCTTTCCTAGTTTGGAGTTGGTTGTCCTCTCTCTCTTATTATTTTTTATATGCATTATAATTTGGATAATTATTATGATTAGATTATTATTTTTTCTTAAATAAATACCAAAAATAGTTAACTAGATAATATCAATATATTTTCATGATCAAAATAAGTCAACTCAAGACTTGAGCTTATATGAGGATCCCTTTGACTTGTCAAGTCTCCTCCTTTCTCGTATTACACCATAATTCATGTAGAGAAATTTTTAAATATAAATTTGATACATATAATTTTTGGAGTGAGCTTTATTTGATTTATATTTGATTTGGGTTGAAGGTTCAGTTGAACTAAGAGTGAACTTGATTAGCATGTGCACTCTTTCCTAGTTTGGAGATGATTGTCCTCTCTATCTTATTCTCTTATATATGTATTATAATTTGTATAAAAATTATGATTTTGGATTAATAAAAATCTGAAAATTTTTATATTTCATCACCTTTGAAGAAATAGAGAGCTAAATTTTCCTCCATTCTTAAGCTTACATGAAGTATGTGCTTAATGTTCATTGATATAACTTAGTGAATATTTGTTTATACTATATTTCTGTCTAAAATTTTCACCTTTATGAAGAAAATAAGAACTATTAAAAGTCATAATAAGTGTTTAAGTCTGATATATACCTAATTTGGAAGTGAATTTAACCATTGTTCATTCCTTTTAAGCTAGTGTTAGTGTGAGTAAAGACCTATGTGTGAAATATTAATGCAAGAGTCATTGTATGAGAATGAAGTGAATGTTTGAAAGGCTTTTGGATTATAAATTGTGTTACATATATACATAATTGACCTCAACATTGGTGAATCATCCCAATTTTCAATTTTTATTTCCATATTTAGCTTCAGCATTGCTCCTTTTACCCTTTCCCTAGTAAAAAAAGCATTATCATAGAGTTTTTATAAAGAAGTGGGTGAGTGTAATAAATATAACTAACCCTTCATACGGATATTATATCCATATTAATTTCACCCAAACATTGGATAGTTTCAATTTTATCAAAAGGATTGAGAACATTCATAGGTACATTGCATGATACACTTCTAAGTGACAATAGTTTTTGGCATGCCTAGTGGGATATAGATTGAAGTTGAAAAAAGACATTTATAGTAACAAGAAATACCATTTTCATTCCTAAAGTCACTATAATGTTTTAAATTATATTTATACCATTTGAAGTTTTTGAATTATCTTATAATTATAATTAAATAATAAGGTTTTTGACAACAAGTCCATATCCTATAAGACTATTTCAGTCACCAAATCAACCTATTACACAAACCACTTCAAGTTCAAATCCAATTAATAACATGGTTATCCTAAGGAACTAGTTATTTTTTACTTTTAATGATATAATCCCTCTTAATTTGGCCCAATATGATGATATTATATACTCAACCCTCAAAAGTCTACCATATTTTATAGGTGAAGATTAAACTACACCCATAGAACATATCAAAGATACATTTAATTTGTGTTCTTTCCACTATGTTACCAAAGATAATGTTGACATAAATTTAATTGATACTTAATTTAATGCAAATTTATTTCAATGGTATATTAACCTTCCCTTGAACTCCATATCTTATTGGGATGATTTCATTGGACCATTTTTTAAGCAATTTGAAGACAAATCAGACCATTTATCTCTTATTGAGAATATCACGACCATCAAGAGAACACTAGATTATTTTATGATTGACTTAAAACTTATATTTCATAAGAAATGAAATAGAATACCTCCCATGATAAGGCCATCTCTTGAATACTCTTTCTTATACATTTTTATAGCGTTGAATTCTAATATTATAGTTGTGATTTAGTCTATGGGTGGTATGACACTCCCAAATGCTTATGAGGTTTCCATTAGAACTTAAAATAGTCTAATTAAACTTGGTAAAATTGTAGGTAGCCCTCTAATTCCAAATTTTCTATGATTTAATCCCATTATATCTCCTCAAGTACCATTAATAGCCCAAATTATAGCCCCTCAAGATCAAGTTCAAGCTCTTTATAGTCAATCTAGTGAGCTTGGTGAAGTAAAATGTATTCTAAAATATTTTGGTCATGAAGTATTATAGTTGAAGAGGTAATAATATCCATAAAATAAGCCATATCAATCACTTAATCAACCCACATATCAACCATAAAGAGAGTAAATACCTCCCTATGAAGGATATGTAGATAATAAGCCTCGATATCAAACTCAAAGGGATATTATACAAGCCAAACCATATGATGAAATTAACCATAATTTCACTTCCTAAACCAAGGCCCTCTTTATTGTATATAATATTTTGATGCAATATTCAGGTTGGAAACCTTTTAATACTAATGATGTACAAAATCAAGATTCAATATCATAGAATATGGCAATTCCTCAAATGACACAAGAGGGAGATTTTATTCAAGAAGGACAGCATAATAAATATAAAATACAAGGGGAAGTTAATCATGGAGAAGGATAACAAGATGCAACATTGGTGAATTTCCAAGTTGATTATCATTTGATAGTAAATTAGATTGGTGAGCCTAACAAATTAAAGAAATTTATGCAACCATTACAAGATCTACGATAATGACTATAGATGATCCCCAAGAGATAATACATGCTTCAAATGTTCCAAATAAAATATTTACAAGTATTAATGATTATATTTATGCCCTTATAGCTCAAAAAAATCAGCATGTTAAAAAATGCAAGATTCACTAAATGCCTCAATCACAAGAGCATCTTATTGTTCCAAGGGTGAAAAAAAAGGTTATAGGATTATATTATAACATTTTATATAATATTAAGAAATATAAAATAAACATGAATATTTGGGATTCATTGTCCATCCCAAGGTAAAATTATACACTTATACATGAGCTATTAGGTCTTAACTTGTCTACAAAACCAACAAAGAAAGAAAATATGGTTCTACTAGATTTGGATCATAAAGAGAGAAAAAATAACATTTATAAAGGGATAAAGTTAAAATAATAGGATAATTATCCAAATACCAATATTCATTTCTATCTTTCCTTGATTATTAATGATACACTAGTTCATAATTACATGGTTGATAATGGAGTAAGTAGCACAGTAATGATGAAATAGATTGCAGATAAGTTGGATTTGGTGTATGATCCAAACAATAAGGTTGTTTTGAAACTTTATGGATCTCCAAAAAATATTGTGGGTATAATCAAGAATCTGAAATTAACACTTCATGCATGACCAAATATGACTATTTAGCAAGATGTGGTAGTGGTGGATCTTCCTCTATATTTTTTTGTGTTATCATGTGATTAAAATTCAAATATTGGGGGGTATATTTCATATGATTTTAAATACCTAATTTTTATATAAAGGTATGGAAAAAAATTCATAATTCATTTATGTCTTATTGCTTTCTTTCATCTAGAAACATACATACCTAGTATTGTTAATACTAATTATGTCATCTCAGAGGAAATGGAGTAAAGTAGTAAATCTAAATAAAAATAATCTCATGATGGTGTACCTAATTTTTTTATTTATGAATGGGCTAATAATACCCATGAATATTATCCTTACAAGATGATATATGAAGGACTTGGATTTTACTATTTGCATGAGGATGGTGCATAGTTTCCATCTCTATATACAAAGAAGGTGTTCTAAATGATGTGTTATGGAAAATATATTGTGATGGATCACATAATAAACATGTTATATGGTATGTTATGATGATCATTTAATCCTCTAAATAAATTTAACTTATATCTATAAAATTTTATTTTTCATGCTCTAACAATGTGGCAAAATATGAAGCTTTCGGGCATGGTTTGCAATGGGCTAGGAAGGTGGGAGCTAACCTATTATAGGTATTTGTAGATAGTGATATTTTAATACTTAAAGTAATATGTCTAAATATATGTAATAATCCATTACTAAAATAATATATATATGTTATGATATCTTCTAGAAAATTTTGATGTATTTGACTTACAGGTAGTGCCTAGAGAGAAATAAACATGCATATAGGTTGGCTTAAATAGAAACATAGTTTAGCATTCCAATTGATGTAAAAAAGGATAGAACTTAGAAATACATAAATTTTGTGTTAATTACATATATTCTTGATAATATTTTGAATTGGTGAGTCTTTGAAGATGAAGATCAAGTTGTTCATTTCCTACAAGAAGAGGTTGAATTTTCTTCTAAAAAATATTCAAAACTTTTGTAATAGTATGGTGATCAAATAATTTAGTTAAAATTTAACAATTTACACAAAGGTATTGTCAAAATTGAGAATATTTTCAATATGGATGCTGAGGTAAGAGTGGAGAAAGATTTTTTGTCTACCAAGGAAGAACACTATGCAGACATTGAGATAGTAAATGGGAGAACTCTAAAACTCGGTAAAGTATGATCTCAATCTCAAAAATAATCCTTTGTTGATTTTTTTAAATAGTTTTATGATGTGTTTGCATGTGATTATAGTGATTTTAAATTTCGTTGATCCTAGCTTTGATTAGCACACCTTTGAATTAGAAAAAGGCACAAAACTAGTGAGGCAAAGATAAAGGCCAATTAATCCAAACTTGGAACCTTTGATGAGAACATAGCTTCACAAGTTGATTAAATTAACTATCATATTTATATCAAGAATTACACTTGGGTTTTTAATATTATTTATGTGAGGAATAATAATAGATAAATATGATTGTGCATGGACTTTCATGAGTTTAACAAGGCCTCATTCAAGGGTCATTATCCCTTGGCATCAATGGATCAAATACTATAGTTAGTGGCTAGTTCAAAAAGTTTTTCATTGCTATATAGTTATAGTGGATATAAATAAATAATTATGATGGAATAGGATCAATTATAAATATCCTTCACGACCAAGTGGGGAACCTTTTCATAAAAGAAACAGCCTTTTGTGTTGTCCAATACAGGAGGAACATTCCAAAGAGCCATGTATATTACCTATCAAGTTTTGATCAATAGGTTTGTTATTGTGTATTTAGATGATGTCATAATTTTTTCAGAGGATACAAATGATCACATTCTTCATCTTAAATAGGTATTTGAGATATGTAGACAATATGGGGTGTCACTTAACCTAAATAAGTTTGTGTTTTTTGTGCATAAAGGTAAACTCCTTGATCATGTTATTTATAAGCATGGTTTGAATATTGATCTGGAAAGAATAGATGTTATTCTTGCATTGTCCTTGCCTAAGCATAAAAAATAATTTCAAAGTTTCCTTAGAAAGATTAACTTTATAATAAAATTAGATATGGCCTTCTAAAAGAGTATACACCTTATTATAAATCAGATATGGAATTTTATATAATTTTTCTTGAGCATAAATATAAGATATGGTCTTGTAACTTTATAATAAGTTATATATATAATTTTAAAATAAGTTATTAACAAGGTTTTTGGATGGAGGTATGGCCTTCTAAAAGAGTGAGTTCCTATGTGAGCTGGATGGGTGGTAGGATTATAATATAAAGTGGATAGATATAAATTAAAAAATCAAAAAGTAAAGGTAGGGTAGGGTAGAAAATAAAACTCTATGGTCCTTAGGAATCACTCCTCTGGTTGGTTTCTAAATAGACCCATGATTTCTCAAACCATAGTGTATTTCTAGCAGCTAGTAACACATAAGTAGTTAGACATGACAAATAAGTCTAAGGGAATAGAGATGTAGGAAGTTTACATGCCTCAGACAAAGGTTGCTCCTTTTAGGGTAGCTGCTACACACCCTTGATCAAGAGATTATGGTTTGGGCAAGCAAATTATCTGAGGTAGTTATTACATACAAATAAAAAAATATATACCAAAAAAGCATAAATACACATTTAAAAATATGATTAAAATAAACTAACTCACTATATTTATATGTTTACTTATACTTCAATAGTTATTTCACATCTTTAGATCATCATATTAATTAAGATTTCAAGAATCTATTCACAACTATAACACACTAAAGATTTATTGAATCACATAACCATAGAAATAACAATAAATTATAGATAATTGGAAAGAAAATACTTAGGAAACTTTTCTTATGATCAAAATTTCTCAATGATCTATATTCCAAAAATTTTTGACCCAAAAATCCATGTTAGATTACAATTGTTTTTATAGGCTTGGAGAAGGGGTCACCTCATCCTCCAAGTTCATGCAAGTGATGACATGTGAAAATTAGAACATATAGTTATAACTATAATATAAAACCATATAATATTCTATTTATATTTATCTTTTTCAAAAATAGCCATTGTTAAGGATATAAAATGTGTGCACGTGTATGACTACAGAGGTAATTTTTTTAAAATTATAGCTTGAGTTGTATGCAAACATTAAATAGATGCACTATTTACCAAAAATATATATTTCTCTTTTCATTGGTTATGAAAATAACCTATTTATCTTTAAAACTATCCACCTTCAAATGAAACTCAAACATATGCCTGAAGGACAAAAATCTCTTTACGAATGTTTTAGAACCAGTGGCACTACTGTTAACCATGACTAATCTAAACTATGTATTTCATGCTCACTTACACCTTTTATAAAATATGGATATCTAATTTTATATTTACCATTTATGACATGCATGTTCATACTCCTTGTGTTAACTATGAGACCTAATTTCTATTGATAGATATGACTCAAGTGTCCAAATATCTAAGTATTCTACCCAAAATGCCTTACTAGCTTTTCAAATATGACACATGTCAATACCTTATTGAGTATAATATCTTTGAAAAGTCCTCATAGGACTCACACCATTAATACTTTACATTGGTTTAATGTGGTTCATTGGATCTTACTACTTTTGGCTCATTGACTCCTATATGCTTGACACTTATCATTAACTACTTTACTCTGCTTCATATGTGTGTCACTTAGTAGCTACTCGGGGCTTTTAAGTTCTATGTATTGGGATCCCTACTTCTTCCTATGGGTCATTGGATCTAGATATCAAGCTCCCACAATGGTGACACTTATCATCTTCATAGATTTTTGACATTTCAACTCACTCTCACATCATTCAATCAAATGGGCCTGAGTAGATGCATGCTATAGGATCTTGATTTGAATCCAAATGGGTACATTACAAATTTAAATTTGACATTCAAAATATATTTAAATGATTTCCTCATGACTATCAATGATGTCTATGTAATTTTCAAATTTAATTCATTAAATTAGTCCATTATTGAAGTTAAATTTTATGTTCACATGACCATCAAATGACATCCTCATGATCCTCAATGACATTCATACGATTGTCAAATTTAATATTATTAATTAGATATGTGTCATTTACTCAGGACTCCCTACTCTTGTAAACATAAGGGAAAAATGACTTAGCATAATACTTTTAGAAAATATGTATAAATGACCCTATATGAATATTTTAGCCTAAAGTCTTAGTATTAATGAAATATGATTTGGGTCTGGGCAAAAATATTAAGGTTAAAACATAATGAAATGTTCTCTAAGCAAAGGTGCCACTTGTCATTTTGGTATTTATTTTAGGACTTTTGTTTTTTGTGGAAGAATCACTTCAATATTTTTGTAGGGAATTGTTTCAAGAAAAATGTCTGCAATAATTCTCCTGAAGGGTTATTTTCATCAGACAATTTGTTTGAAGAAATTGGCTAAAGGGCAAGATTATCAAAACAAAAGTCCCAAAGGTTATGTGGTCAATTTATAAAGTCCTGAAGGATCACTTTCAAAATATCTAAAGGGTAGGTTGAGGATGCTCAAAGGGTATATTCCCTTTAGGGAAATTATTTCAATATTTTTGTGTTAGATAAAATGTCCAAAACAAAAAGTCTTAAGGAAATGGACTAAGACAAAAGTCTTAAAGGGTATGATTGGAAGTTTGAAGGGTCTAATTCATGGAAAAATCACTTGAATGGTCTACTTAATATGATAAATTTTAATGGAAAGATGTCTTTACAAAAGTCTCGAAGGGTAATTACAAAAGTCCCAAAGGGTACTTTAAACAAGGCCAAATGGAATGTTCAATAAGTCTAAAGGAATTGTGTCCTTAACAAAACTTTCAAAGGGTATGTGGCCACTTCAAAAGTTCTAAGAGGTCATTTTAATTTTTTCTAAGGGTATGTGCCCTTCAGGGGGGATTGTTTTGGGACTTTTTTGTTGCACAAAATGTCTAAAACAAAAAGTCTGAAATAAATGGCCTAGGCAAAGGTGTAGGATAAAAGTCTTGAAAGAATTATTCATGGGGAAATTGACCACTAAAAAATTATTAAAGGGTAATTTCAATAAGGCCAAAGGTAAAAAAATGGACAAAGGTTCCTTTCAAAATGTCCCAAAGGAATTACTTCAAGGGAATTATTTTGGATATAATGTCTACAACAATTCTCCCAAAGGGTTATTTTCATTGGACAAAATGTCTGAAGGAATTGGCAAAGCTATGGGATAAAAGTCCTGATGGAAAAGTGTGAAGGCAAATTTAAAAAGTGTTGAAGGAATTCTATCAAGAAAAAGGACACAATAATTCTTCCAAAGGACACTTTCACAAAGCCTTCAGGGTAGGTTGGCAAGATAGAAAGGGTAGTTCAAAAGGTTTGAAAGGCAATTCCAAAATGCCAAAGGGTAATTTGGAAATAATTTGAAGGGTATAATTTACAAGTAGTTTGTCCATGAAAAAATCCCTGAAGGATCAAATTTTTAAAGGCTAAAGTGAAGGTTCAAAGGGGTCAAAGGGCAATTCTATCAGGAAAACTATATCATCAAGTTTGTTCACAAGAATACGTCTGATTCAGGGAAATTATTTTTGTAGAATTGTGATGGGGAAAGTGATATGAAGAGAAAATTCAATCAAAAAAATGTACGATACATTATAAACCTAAATAAAAATTCATGCAAAATAAATATTTTGAAGAGAAAATCCCCAAAAACATAAGTCCAAAAATCCCAAAGTAACAAACCTGATAGAATAAAAGATTTAGTCTATGAAGAGACAATATCAATGTCATCTTGCCTAGGTATACAAGGCCAAATCATCATATTTTCCCAAAATTTGCATAAACATATAGAAAATGGGGCTTAAAATCAAGACAATAATCTAAAAAAAAGTGGGTCCCCATTTCCTTATGGAAAAATGGGGGTGTTGGGTATAGCAAATGACAAATTACAGTGGGAATACTCCTTAGTAATAAAGAACCCAAAACTTTGATTTGAAATCCTAAATTAATCATGAAGTGTGCCACAAAAGAATACTTAAATTAGAAACATGAAAGAGACTCCTAAGTTATTTCACACAACATACTTGCCTTCTAATTTCTTGGATCTATGTGTGTCAAAACATGTATTTTATTTAACCCTTATTGTAATGAGTTTTTTAAAGACTTTGATGGGGTTGTAGGTTTCATTCCAATATCTATTAAATCTAAAAAATAAGGGAAGCTCAAGCATTACTCTACTACCAGTAAGGCCTCTATAGCCTTGATAAAGATACCTTGGGTTCATTTTCTCCTCTTTCCATTATCTTTATTTTAATCATGATACATGGTACATTGACCTTATTTCATCATGTGAGCCTTTTGATTTGATTTATATTTTCTTTTTCTCTTTTGAAGCCATTAGTTTTTTTATTTTATTCTTATTTTAAAATAGAAGAGATGAAACCCTAGTGAGATGGTATAATTATAAAATAAATCATTACTAGAACATCCCTACCGGCTACACCTATACCCAAAATTGTCATTTCTAATAGGTATTTAATGTGATAAGTTCATTTGATCCAATAAAACACGAAAATTTCTAAATTTGTGTGAAGTAATCTAAGAGCAAATTTCATATGCTTGGTAAAAGTATTCAATTGTGACACCATTTAGATTAATCCATGATTACCTACCTTCATCTTAAAGACTCAAAAACACTAAAATAAATCTAATCTATAAATTAGTCACAAAGTGTCAAAATTTTAATTTTCCCCTTTTCTAAAAGTCACAAGCTCATTTGGTTTAGATTTTAACTTGTTTATAATTAGAGAAAATATAATTCCAATCATCAGAGAAATCAAAGAGCAACTAATGTAAGAAATCAATGAAATCTAGTTTGGAAAACATGAAATCTAATCTATTAAAGAAAAATACTAAAATCAGGAAAAACTAATCTAAAAATCAAGAAACTAGTCTAGAAAGCATTGAAAATCTATTCTAGAAATCATGGAACTATAATCTAGTCCTATGTATAAATTCATTTGAATCCTCTCAATCATTAATATCTGTAGATAGATCAACTATAATTTAATGCTTTAAGAACTATCCATTAAATAGATATGTAATATCATTACCTTAGAGGTATTTCAGATGAAACACGTTATTGCCTCAGATATTTAAAATTTGATATAGTCTGATCCATAATGGAGAAAACTTTTTATGTTGTCCTTTATTTTCATGAGATTTATCCCATAATAACACTAGATCTAAACTTTTAATGCTTTGACTTTTTCTCTTTTATCAAATCAACTTTTAACTACATCTTGGTGTTTGTTGAATGTTTGCAAAGCTTCAGTCCTTAAATCCTCCATTTTTATTATATTTAGCATTATTGATTCTACTTTGTCATTTCATTCCATGTAATCTTTTATGAACTAATAAGTGGGTAGCTTTAATGTGATGGAAAAAATAGTATAGATTCATACACCAGTAGGTAAGGTAAAACTTTTAGGGTTTGTTTGTATCTCATCTAGTCTACCCAAAGAGTATACTTTACTAGATTATGCTAGTATCGAGCTTATCCCATGATAACTTATTAATTTACTCAATCAAATTTTTATTCATTGATTCAACTAATCTATTCCCTTTATGGTAGTGGTTAAAAGATGACTTGATTCTAATTTGATTATCATGTGCCCACTCAGTGAACTATATTGATATAAATGTCAGTTGATTGTTACATACTAAAGAGATGGGCATGCTAAATCTAGTCATGATGTGCTCCTCTAAAAAATAAATCACATCTTGTGCTCTACTATTATTTATGGCAACTACTCCCTTTCATCTAGTGTAATAATCTATATCCATAATCACAAATTTATGGCGCATTAAGGAGTTTGGGTTAATTGCAATAACAAAATCCAAACCCTATTGTGCAAAGGGATTTCCTTTGATGATTTATTATAGAGAAATTACTGCATGTACTTCTCTCTTGGCCAACACTTGACATTCATTGAAATTCTTAATGTGTATATGAGCATCCTTAAAAATTGTTGGACAATATTAGCCCAACCTCAAAATTTTATGGGCTATGGTATTCGCAAAAAGGTGACCACTACTTATCTTTTGATGCAAGTTTTCTCGAATTTCCCTTGCCTCCTCCATAGACACACATCTAAGATAAATTCCTTCATAGTTCCTTTTATAGAGGACTCCTTTCTTGATCATAAATTGAGTATCTCTGAGCCTCAAGGATCTCTTTCTTTCTTTTTTTCCTTACTAAGCTCTAGGGGGTAGGTTCCTATAAGTAAATAATATATTATATCATTATACCATTCCCATTTAGAAACTTGTGTTGTACATACATATTCAAGGGTGATTTGAGGATATTGTTCAATCATGAGTTAAGTAATGCCTTATCCTCTAATGATCTTTATAGGCCTAATATTTATTTCAAACTCTTAGAGCATAGCCATTTATTTGCCTCAACATTCTCCCAGCTCATTCTATGATAGAGTAAGCTTGATAGTAGGATCAGGTACAATGGCAATGGTTTTGTTCCTCAAGATATAATGTTGAAATTTCTTCACTACCTTAAACAAAGCAAAAATATACTTGTTGATAATTAAATATTTGAGCTCTGCATCCTTTATATTTTTCCTCATGAAGGCAATTGGATGCCATATTTCATCCTTCTTTTGTGTGATAATGGCAATAATGGTGTGTTCTGAGATGAACAAGTGTAGATAAAAATATTTTTTAAAGTCTAGAATAATCAATATTGGAGCCTAAGATATGGCATATTTTATACCTTAGAAGGGATTTTTGACTTCATCTATCCATTATACTTTAGCATCTTGCTTGAGCATATCATTTAGAGGATTGATGATTTCTATGAACCCTAAGATAAACTTCCTAATGAAGTTTATTTTCCCAAAAACTGACTTAAGTTCCTTCTTGCTATTTGGATACTAAATCTTTGAGATTTTCTTGATTCTTTCTATATCGATGGTGATCCCATCTTTTGTGATAAATGTCCTAAGAGTTTCCCCTCAGTGAATTCGAATATACTTTTCTTTGAATTTAAATAAATCCCAAACTTTCTACACCTTTCGAATATGGACTATAGGTGAGTTATTTGATCTTTTCTACTCTTCAAGAACCCCAGGAGGTCATCCATATAGATAATTATGCATTTTCATATTAATCCCATAAATGCATGATCCATGGTGCATTGGAAGGTATTTTTGGTATTAATCAGGCCAAATGACATCCTCTTATATGCATAAGTACCCCATTTCATGATAAACACCATCTTCATTCTATCCTTGGGATGTGCTAGTACTTGGTTTTAGCCATAAAATAAATCCAAAAAGGACGTCATCTTAGAACCACTCACTATTTGTATTACCTCATCTAGAGAAGGCAAAGGATAATTGTCCTTTTTAAAAGCCCTATTTAGATTTTTGAAGTCTACACATAATATGATCTCACCATTTTTCTTTCTAACTAGGACCAAATTGGAAACCCATGTAGAATGTCTAATTCGGAAGATGATTTTAACACTTAGTAACTTCTCCACTTCCTTTTAAATAAGAGGCTCCAAAATAAGGTTGACTAACCTTTACCTGTATCTGAATGGTTTATGGTCTAGCTTTGAGGTAATTATGTGAGTCCTATGGATCATATACCTTAAGGTATTCACACATCTAGGTGATAACATCCTTATATTGAAAAATCAAATCCTTAACTCACTACATTTCCTCCATAGTGTAGCTAAGGCCAATATTCACATAATGTGGGTTATGGTCACCTCCTAAATTTTCCCTCTTGAAATTTAATTCATCATACCTAAGGATCTAAGTTAAATGATCTTTATAAGGAGACTAAGCCAACTATAATTAAATTTTCTTTAAGTTGGAGAATACCCTCTTTATATATTTCTTATTAACAATAATGGTTAATGTCCTTGTCATCAATGATTTGGGATTTGGGATCCCCTATATTAGTTAAAAAATAGATAATTTATTGATCATCACTAAATACCTAAAAAAATTATACACTTTCTATAACAAATGGATAAGGAACCAATTCAATAGAAAATATTTTTACCTTAGACTCCTATAATGGCTCCAAATTAGTAATGGTTGTAGCTAGTGAATTGGTAGCTTTATTTTGTTCTCTCGAGAGTGATACTATGTTGAAATCTTCAAAACCTTTAATTAAATCCCATGTTTTGTGCTTATACCTATTCAAATAAGACAATTTTCACTAACATTTATTTCTTATTTGGTGAACTACCATCTTTGAGTCCTTGAATACTTTTATCTATTTTACATTATTCTTTAGTGAAAATTGTAATCCTAAGATTAGATCCTCATACTTAGCCATATTATTCATACATGGAAAATGTAATCTATAGGTGGTCAATAAATTCTTACCTTGAGGATCAATTATATCAATTCCCACACCTAATCCTTGTTTGGACTTGACTCCATCAAAATGCATTATCTATAGCTGATTTGAACCTTCAGGTTCTATGTTCTATGCTAAATTATGAGTGGTAAAAGTATAAATGCCCAATGAAGGAGAATCATAATTTACCTCTTCATTCTTAATTCTATATTTCATGATGGGATATTTCATTCTTGGCTATCTATCATTTTGATCTAGTTTGTAACTCCTCTCCATGGCGGCCAAATCTATGGAAAGATACCCATTAAGCACTTTGGACTAGTCTCTACTCAACAATAATCTATATCCATCTAGTATATCCACTACCAAGATATTGATAGTGATTTTATCCCTCTTGGTTTTGATGCTACTTGAATGTGTATATTGTTCAATTCTCCTACTACTAGTACTACCATTTTATCTAGCTGAGAGACTAATATTTATGAATTTTTTGGTGTGAGACCAAACTTTGTACATATAAAAGTGGGCATAACAATTGTGGATGCTCTAGAATTAACCAAAAATTTATGAATATTCTTACTGAATGCTCTGATGGTCAAGAAGGTTGGTGGTACTTTAGGCTTAATCTTATAAATGATGTTGGCATTAACAACCCTTGGTTTGTTCATAGTCACTCTATTTTTCTCCATAGGGGCCTTTATGGTAATGGATTTCCATAACAGTTCCTTTTTCTCGGTGACCTGGGCTCTCATGGAGAGCTATATTTGCCTTAATATTCTTCATGTGTTCTATGATATTATATCCCCCTTTATTTAGTTCTTATTTATTTGATGGTTGATCATCCATTTAGGAGGGGGTGGATTGTTGTCCACTTTGGGATTTGGATGAATCGATGTGTCATTTTGAAGAGTCAAGGTGGCAAGTAGCTACTTGGTCCTTAAGTTATATGTACCTCTTTAAAACTATTTGAAATCATGAACTTCATTTATATTGTCTTCTAGTTAATTGTCATATTCTCTTATGAAGGGAAATTCATGATTTTCAAAGAACATGGTTGTGTTAGAAGATCTAGGGTCCTGATGAGATTTTGGTGGATTATTAATTAGATCCTACCTAGTTACTTTCCTCTAAAAGATCTCAAAATCTATATAGAACTCATTGCAATCAATTTCACCATGTTGGGGTGTATTATGTATCTTACACCAATTTGAGAGAGTTATTTTAGTGATGTTGATATATGAGAGTCTACCAAGTTTCTCCATATTATTTGTAAGCCTATTAAATGGCCTATTATATCTTTAGAACCTAGTGTTTTGTTTACCAATTAGGGTATTGGTAATGCCCATCTTCTATTACACATTCAAAAAATCATTACTCAAATTTTTAACCATCTTATGAATAGAATCTAATTCAACATTTGTGGAATTTTCACCTTATGAATAGCTATAGGAAATGTAGTTGGATGATTTTTATATTGGTAACTGTTACTTATCACATGATTATTCAAATATTCAAAAGTAGGCTACGTCATTTGTGTCAATGGAGGCAACGTGTATACTTGATTTTGATTGTATGACAGAACATTTTGATTCACATGTGTCATCGAATTGAGCACTAGGAAGCCATTTTTGATGTTAGGTGCTCCAAGTTTCTATAATTTGAGGTGTCTATTGATGCTAATGTATTATTCAAATTCTAACACCAAAGTATTAGTAGTAGGTGCTCTTCTTAAGAACATAGTGGTAATGGGGTCGAAGACATTTTTTTATATCTCCACTACTAACACTGATTCTAGTTTATACCTCAAGATCAACTAGTGGCACATATTCTACATTCTTGCATTGAGATAATGTATAGGCTCATTAGGTTCCCTCTTCTTCTTGGTGAAGTGTTGATATATCAATCTTAGATTGGTGACCTGTCCCAACTATGTAAAAAAAATTATATGACAATCATCCCAATTAGTGATGGATTTTTCCATTAGATTCAAATACCAATCATAATTAAAATATATTAAATTAAAAGGGAATAAATTACATACAACATCTTCATAAACTACAATCATTAACCTTAAACCAACTTGAATAGATTTAATATGTTCTTTTATGATCCTTGGCCTTGGAGGAGAAAAGGATGGCATATTTTTTTTTGGGGTTTTGGATAAAATCATGGACATCCCTTAGGATAGCGATGGTAGATCCAACTAATCATGGTTGTTTCTAAGCCATTGGTTGATTAACAAGTAAAGGATTCCTTACAGGTAAAAGTTACCCTAGTGGAGGTGGATTATTCTGAATTGGAGTTGTTGGCACATGTCTAGGTCTCCTATGGCTAGCCAAGGATGCTACCAATATACCATCTTGGCAATTAGATCTGGTCACTCTCTTGGGTGACTCAAGTACAACTCTATGTAAGTATTAACATCTATTATTGGGAGGAAATTTAGGTCCTTCCTTCTAACACTAGTGAAATTATTGATGCAATTTTTATGCACACTACAATTGTAATGAGGTAGCCTCTAATGTTTTAGGATCTCAATGGAGGTAAACTCCACCCTAAGGCATGAGTTTTAGGTATGTAGTTTTTGACATTATATTTATGGAATAGAGGGTAGGGTATGCATGTTTTTAACAAGGGTTTTGGATAGAGATATGGCCTTATAACATAGTAAGTTTCTATGTGAGTTGGATGAGTGTTAGGATTCTAATCTAGAGTGGATAAATCTCAATAACAAATTCAAAAAAGGTAGGGTAGGGAAAAAATACTTTTTGGTCCTTAGAAATCACTCCTCTAGTTAGTTTCTAAATAGACCTATGCTTTTTCAAACTAATGTCTATTTCCAAAAACCAATAACAAATAGGAAGTTAGACATGGCTAAGTAGTCTAAGGGAATTGAGATGGAAGTTCACATGCCTCAAATAAAGGTTACTCCTTTTAGGGTAGTTATTACATGCCTTCGATCAATAGATTATGGCTTGAGCAAGTGAATTATCTAAGGTAGTTGTTTCACACAAATAGAAAAATACACCAAAGAAAGAAAAAATACACATTCAAAAATATGATTTAAATAACTTGAATCACTTTATTGATATATTTACTTATCTTTTAATATCTATTTCACATCTTTATATCAACATATCAATCAAGAAATCAATAATATATTCATAACTATAGCACACTAAATATTTCTTGAGTCACAAAACCATATAAATAAAAATAAATTACATGGAATAGGAAAGAAAATACTTAGGACACTTTGTTGATGATAAAAATTTCTCACTGCTATATATTCAAAAAAATTCTGACCCAAAAATCCAAGTTGGATTACAATTGTTTTTATAGGCTTGGATAAGGGGTCACCTTATCCTCCAAGTTTATGAAAGTGATTACATGTGAAAATTAGAACATATATCTATAATTGAGGTCTAAAACCATATGAATCTATTTATAATTATCTTTTTAAAAATAACGTTTGTCAAGGATACGTAATATGTGCATGTGTATAAAGACAAAGGTAATTTTTTTACAATTATAGCTCAAGCTATAAGCAAACTTCAAATAGATGTACTATTCACCAAAATTATACATGTCTCCTTTCATAGGTTATTAAAACAACCTATTGATCTTTTAGATTATCCACCTTCAAATGAAACTCACTCAAACATATGCATGAAGGACAAAAATTTCTTTACCAATATTTTAGAACCAGTGGCATTACTGTTAACTATGACTAATATGAATTGTGCATTACATGCTCACCCATGCCTTTTATATAATCTAGATCTCCACTTTTATATTCACTATTTATAACATTTATGTTCATACTCCTTGTCTTAACTATGAAACATAATCTCTATCGATAGATATATCTCAAGTGTCCAAAGATCTAAGTATTGTGCCCATAATGCTCTGCTAGCTTTCAAAATATAACACATGTCAATACCTGATTGAGTTTAGGATATTTGAAACATCCTCATAGGAATCACACCATTGATCCATTACACTAGTTTAATGTGCTTCATTAGATGTTAATACTTTTAGATCATTGACTCTTATATGCTCAAAACTTATCATTCCCTACTTTTCTCTGCTTCATATGTGTGATAAATGGTAGCTGCTCAAGGCTTCTATATTTTATGTAATAGGCTCCCTACTTCTTACCATGGGTCATTAGACATAGGTATTAGGCTCTCATGATTGTGATAATTTTCAACCTCATAGAGATTTGAAAATTCAACTCTCTCATGTCATCTGATCAAATGGGCCCAAGTAGATAGATGTAAGATCTTGATCTGAATCAAAATAGATACTTTACAAGTCTAGATTTTATTTTCACATGACTATCAAATGACTTCCTCATGACCATCAATGATGTCCATGCAACTATCAAATTTAATTTCATAAATTATTCCATTGTTGAGGTTAAATTTGAAGTTCACATGACCATCAAATGACATCCTCATGACTTTTAATGATGTCTACATGACTATCAAATTTAATCTCATCAATTGGACATTTGTCATTTCCTTAAGACTCCCTACTCCTAAAAACATAATCAAAAAATGACTTAGCATAACTCTTTGGGAAAATATGTATAAAGGGCCCTGCATGAATATTTTAGCCTAAAGTCTTAGTATTAATGAAATATGATTTGGGCCTAGGATAAAATATTAAGCTCAAAACATAATGAAATGTTCTCTAAGAAAAGGTGCCACTAAGTAGTTTGGTATTTTTTTTGAGACTTTTTTTTGTGTGGAAGAATCAATTCAAGACTTTTGCATGAAATCATTCCATGTAAAATGTTCACAACAATTATCTAGAAGGGTTCTTCTGATTAGATAATTTGTCTAAAGGAATTGGATAAAGGGTAAGGTACTCAGAACAAAAATCCAGAAGGGTACGTGGTCACTTTAAAAATCACCGAAGGGTCATTTTCAAAATATCTAAAGGGTAGGTTGAGGATGTCCAAAGGATATGTTCCCTTTGGGGAAATTATTTTGGGACTTTTGTGTCGAAAAAAATGTCTAATTTTTTTTTAAGGAAATGGATTAAGACACAAGTCCCAAAGGGTAGGATTAGAGGATCAAAGGGTCTACTTCAAAGAAAACATTCTTAAATGGTATACTTCATAAGATAAATTTTTAAGGGAAGAGGCCTTTACAAAATTCTTGAAGGGTACTTTCAATAAGGCCAAAGGGTATGCTATAAATTTTTCAATGAATTGTATCCTTAAAAAAACTTATGAATGGTATGTAGCCACTGCAAAAATGTTGAAAGGTAATTTTTAGAAAATTTGAAGGGTATACTCCCTCTAGGGGGAATTGTTTCAATACTTTTATGTCATACAAAATGTATGAAACAAAAAATTCAAAATAAATGTCCTAGGAAAAGGTGTAGGGTAAAAGTCCCAAAAGAATTATTCATGGGCCAAAAGGCCATTACAAAAGTCTCAAAGGGTAATTTAAACAAGGCTAAAGTGAAACTAAGTGGAAAAGGATCCTTTCAAAAGGTCGCAAAGGAATTTCTTCAGGGGAATTATTTCAGACAAAATGTCTACAATAATTCTCCCAAAGGGTTCTTTTCATTAGAAAAAATATCTTGAAGAATTGGCAAAGGCACGAGACAAAAGTCCTAAAGGAAAAGTGTGAAGGGTAATTGAAAAAGTTTTGAAGGAATTATATGGGGTAAAAGGATGCAATAATTCTTCCAAATGACTCTTTCACAAAGATTCAAGGGTAGGTTGGAAAGATAGAAAGGGCACTTTAAAATTTATGAAGGGCAATTCCAAAATGTTGAAGGGTACTTTGGAAAATGTCTAAAGGGTTTACTTCATAGGGAATTTGTCCATGACTAAAGTATTGAAGGATTGAATTCATAAAGGCTAAAGGGTAGGCTCAAAGGGTCCAAAGGGAAATTTTATCAAGAAAAGTGCATTAGCAAGTTTGTTCATAAGAATACGTCTGATTCAAATAAATTGTTTCAACAAAATTATTGTGGGGAAAATTCTACAAATAGAAAATTCCATTGGATAAAATGTGTAAGACATAATAAACCTGAAGTCAAATTCATACAGAATAAAAGTTACGAAGAGAAAATCCCAAAAACATAAGTCCAAAAATCTTGAATTAACAAACCTGATAGAAAAAAATATTTAATCTATGAAGACACAATATCAATATCATCTTGCCTAAGTATATGAGGCCAAATCATGATCTTTTCCTAGAATTTGCTTAAATGTATAGAAGAGGGGGCTCAAAATCAAGACAATAATATAAAAAAAAGTGGGTTCCCAATTCCTTATGGAAAAAGGAAGGTTTTGGGTAAAATATAATACATAAATATTTACTCACTTTGGATTGGTCCTTACATTATGTCAAGATGCAAGCCTCACAATGCCTTCCAATTAACCAAGATGGATGGTGAAGAGCATCCAATCTAAATAAATGAGATTGAACTTAAGAATTACTAATAAATATGGTTTATTCTTTGTAAATACTATTTTTATATTTAATTTTCATCCAATTTTTTTATGAAAATGTTATTTTAATAACTTTAGTTATTTCATTCCTCTAAGTGTTATCTTGCACATTTTTTTATTAGTAGTTGTTCTAGTTTTCAATTAAATAATTAATTATGCAAAAGTGTTGTAACTAATTTATGAGTGAATTTTTAGTTTCATATTTAGTGATATTTTAATGACTCTATAACCCTAGGGATAGATTTACTGGTCTTGAGTGTTTAGCAAGCAAACATCCCAACAAAGTTGTAAAGAATGTTGACAATTTTACAACCATTGGTCAAAGTTGCTTATGTGTAGCTTTTTAAAAAAAAAATTCATGGATTAATTTTTAAAAATTTCTTAAAAATATCATAAATAATTAATAATTCCAAAACCATGCTCATAAAAAACTCATAGGTCAAAATTTAGATAGAGGTTTCTTTTATTCCTCTAACTGGCTAGTTGCAAGCTAGTGAAGACAATTTTTGAATGCTTGGTATGTGAAGGTTAAGATGAGTTGGTTATAAATTTATTATGGGTATTTTTTTCCCATATTAAATAAATATTCCATGTATAGGTTTTAGGTTATATTTTCTTAACTTTATTAACAATCGTTAAGAATAATATGTTCTCTAAAACCTTTCTTAAATCCCAATGACTTAGTTTTAGGAAACATGTTTGCATTTTTGAGTTATTTTTTTTTAAATAAATGTTGTGTAAGATATTATTTTTAATTTTTTACATTTTAAAACTTTTATCAATAAATTTTTTATGTAAAATAATGGATAAATGGAATGGTACAAGCATTAAGGTTGTAAGCAAGCAAGAGAGATAATTAGAAAAGCTAATTTTTAAGAGGTTTAAGTGATTGGTTGAACACATAAAACTATTTTAAGGATAACAAGGGTTATTATAATTAATAATTAAAAAACTAATTAGATATTTATTTCTTTAAAATATCAATAAAATTATATATAAAATTAACTATAAGTGTTCACAAATGAAATTGTGAAAACTAGGAAACACCAAAAAGTGCATATTTTGAGTTTTATTAAATGAAAACTCTTTAAATTTTACATGAAGGAATATTTTTATATTATTAAATATTTAAGATGGGTTTAATGTCTTTAATTTACCTTAATGTATATAAAATACCAAAATAAAACTATGTTCATGAAGGGAATGAATGTTTCTTTGCTTTTTTGCTCACAAATAGAGTTGAAAGTGGGTGTTTCAGGCCCATCGAATGGAAAAAATTGAATTAATAATGTTTATAATTCATTTAAATATCTTAATAAATTAAAATTCAATTAAAATTAATACAAAATAGTCTAATCTCATTGAAAAACATCTCTAGGTCATCCCCAAGATACCAAACAGGCACCTTTTGTGAATTTTTTTTAGGGAGTTTGGTGAAGATTTTTAATGATTTAAAAAATTATTCAGGTATGAACCTTTTAAACATATAAAATTATCATATTATCTTTTTTTATTTTTTTTTATTTTTATAACTTATTTTAGACCCCCTAATCCAAATCAGTGTTTATTGAGTCTAAGAGAGCACAAAATGGTGTTTTTTGGAGTTGTACAAGGAGTTTGGAGCTAAAATTTTGTTTTAAAGTCTATTAAACCATTTTTTATTATTTATATACAATTTTATATATTTATATATTATAATTATTAATATACATCAATTTTATAGCTCTCATAGTGTATTCAATAAGCTTGTCAATGTTGCACAAGATATGCATATGGAAGAAGAACCGGTTTGAAGAGCTTTTGTGGTCATCATAAATAGAAAAATATTTCAATAAGATTTAATGTATAGTTAAAAATACACATGATACCATATATCTAAATATTTCTCCCCATTTTTGGCTAATGTTAATAGGTTCAAGTCAACTTTATATAGCCTTCAATTATCCCTACAGAAGTTGAGTTCCAAAACATGCCAAGGAGGATAAGTGGAGTTTAAGGATTGTATAATATTGGAGACATATTTTTATGAAAAATATTCCTTTTAAAAGTTAAAATTCATCCCATTTATACTACACCAATTTTTTAGTTATTTTTATAAAAGACATGAGGCCAAACATAAATGCAAGTTGCATACAAGATAGCTTAAGTTAAACTCCAGGTTTGAATTCAAGATAAGTCTAGACAAATCAAGATGAAAGTGAAGGTAACTAAATTAAAACTTCAAAATTTATTAAATACCAAGAAGAGTTAACTAAAGACCAAAAGGAGTTAATTAAAGAAGATCAATATTCATGATCAAAGAAAGTTAACTCAAGACTCAAGCTTGAATGAGGAGCCCTTTGACTTATCAACTCTAATTATCTCTCTTATTTTTCCATACTTCATGTAAATAAAGTTTTAACTCTAAATTTAAAATATAATTTTTTTTTGAGTGAGTTGGATTTGAGTTGGGTTGAAGTTGGTGTTGAAGGTTTAATTAAACTGAGAGTGAACTTGACTAGCATGTGCAATCTTTCCTAGTTTGGAGTTGATTTTCCTCTCTCTCTCTCTCTCTCTCTCTCTCTCTCTCTCTCTCTCTCTCTCTCTCTCTCTCTCTCTCTCTCTCTTCTTATATTATATATGAATTATCATTTATATAAACCTTTATGGATAAAATAATAACTCTTATAGGTCATAATAAGTGTCTAAGTTTCATATCTACCCAGTATGGAAGTGAATTGAACTATTGTTCATTCCTTCCAAGATAGTGTGATTCAAGACCTTTGTGTGAAATATTAATGAAAGAGTAATTATATGAGAATGATTTTAATGTTTTAAATTTATTTGGATTATAAAGTGTGTTAGATATCTATATAATTGACCGTAAAATTAGTGTATCACCCTAATTGCTAGTTTTCATTTCCATTTTCAGCTTTAGCATTATTCCTTTTACCCTTTTCCTAGTCAAGAAAGCACTATCTGAGATTTTGAGTGACTTTAATAAATGTAAATAGCCCTTAATTTTTATATTATCTCTAAAATAAGGTAACCCAAACCTTGGATAGTTTCCATTGTATCAATAGGAGTGAGAACATGCATAGGTTCTTTGTAGGGTGCACTTTTGAGTGACAACAATATACATTTTCATATGGAATGTTTTCTTTCCAAATTCCTTATCCATATTTAAGTAGTGAAAAATTTAGGAAGGAAATACAAACTGATAAATATTTATAAATAAAATCACAATTCCATTTCAAATATTTTTACTATTTTCTACAACACATCTATCAAAATCTAGATATCATTCTATTTTATAATCATATGAATAGAACTAATCTTTTTGGCATTTTTAAAAAAAAATCCTACCACTTTTTATATACACTCCCACCTCTAAATACATTTTATTGACTTATAATTAATGTTTAGAGTTATTTATATATTCCACTTTAATATCAATCTGATACTTAGAAACACATTACATATTTAATATAATTCCAATGCTTTTGTGTGCCACTAATATTGAATGAAATAACCAAAAGTCATTATGGTAATCATTTGGATAGTAAATTTATATAGATTATTATTTATATATTCTCTCCTAATCAATGGATCCATATATAAATGGGATCTCTCTTTATGAAGGATATCAAAATAGAGTCATTTTTTACTAAAATCAAATAAATTATTACTAATAACCATTGAAGTTAAATAAAAAACAAAATAAATTAACCTATCATAGTAAACTTATTTTATATTAATATATAAAAATTAAAAATAATTCAAACAAAGATAACAAATGAATTCAATAACAAACACATATGAATATAAAAATGATTAAAGGATGACAATGCATGATATAAATAATATAGGAAACTAATGTTCATCTTCATTAATTATTTCAGGAATTGGATTCACTTTTAATATAATGCTTACTAATAGGTGTTATATATAAAAATAAAAAAATAAAACTAATGTATGTAAAGGTTATTCAATAAGGAATTTAACATTAAATAATCTAATTATTATTGAGTTTAACCTAATTAGGATGAGACAGAATCTAACTTACCACTTTCCTATCCACATTAGTATGTTAAACATTATATTTAATTATTTTCATAAATATTTAGTCCAAATAAGAAGAGTACTAACCTTAAATATTATATCAAGTCTATGTAATTGATATTTGACATTATGACTTTGATATTTGGTTTCTATTTAAATTATATTTCAATTACTTTAATATTTTATTCCTTGTCTCATAGTTTCATATTCCTTGTAGTTTTATAAATGATTTTCAACTCATAATTTCATAATATACCAAATTATCACACTTTCACATTATTTTTAGTTTTGTAATATCTTAAAATAATTTAAACTCAAGACTATGATGCTTTCATAGTCAAAGCTTTCTTCGTATTCAACATATTTATAAGAAATAAAATAACTTTACGAGCACTTTAAAAAATGAATTTACAAAGCTTACATAATTTTAATTTTTGAAGTTTTATCTCTTTTAAGAGTTTTAACCTTTTGGGATTTCACAATTATCACATTTTTATAGTATCTAAACTTATATATTATCATATCATTCTAATTCTAAAAAATAATAAAGTGAGGACATTTTTAACTATCAAACTCTTTCATAATTCAAAAAATGTTTAATGTGGTGGATAAGGGATAGGAAAAAAAGACAAAGTAGTAATAAATATCCACATTTGAGAATATTGGAAAATATGATAATTGGACCATTTTCATCCACAAATAATAATATTTTCAAAGTAGAGTGATACAATAAAATATGGTAACTCCAAGAATTTAAATAATGATAATGAGATGGCTACTAGAAATAAATTTATTTTAACCTATGGTAAGTATTCTACTGTTTACTATAAGTTTTTTTCTAATCTATTAATCTAAAGTTATATACTGCTAAGAAAAAAAAATATTCCTCTTATGATTAAAAAACTAAAGATACATATGAATAAAATTTCTCAAATAAGAGGAAGGTTTAATCTCATGACCAAGTTTTTTTAAAGATAAAACATATAATTTTCCAAAATTTTAAAATTATTATTATTGAATACATTGGTGTATCCCAAACTTGGGATAGATTAATTAGATATTATTTTATAGAATGAGAGCACATGCCAATAGTTGGTATTAGAATAAATGTGGTCAAGAGAATAATTATATAATTTTTCAATGAGGATAAAATTGAGACCTTATTTTTTTAGGATGGACATATTATGTCCCAAGAAGTTTTCAATGCATAACTATATCAGTTTATGCAAGATATTCAAGGTAGAAATGTTAAAAATAATTAGGTGACAAGTAGTAACAAGGAAATTTAATTTGTGTCATATGATAATTAGAAAAGTTTGAATATGTCTCTTCTTGGTGATAAATCATAGGATTTATCACAATAAAGATATTAATATTAGTTACTGACTTTAAGAGTTTTAATATTCTTAGGAATCATGTGCCTAGTGAAAAAAATAATTTTTACCTACTTGTTACTTAGTGTCATTAAATGGTTCAACATATTATAAACATGTAAATATTTTAAAATAATAATAGTGAAATAGGATTATTATTTTCTCATTTATAGTGTGTAACCATCCACTCTAAGAGTTAAATTGTTCTCATTGGGTGGATATGGTGAAAAAAGGATGAGGTACCTATTTATTGTTACACTTTGTTAAATGTTTCAAAATATTATTAGCATGTAAATATTTCCAATTATTAATAGTGTAAATAGGTTTATTAGTTTCCTATTTAAAGTGAGTGACTACCAACTCTCAGCTAATTATCATGATGGATTTAGAGAAAGAAGGACATGTTACTTATTTTTTACTCTATGTTAAATATAAGAAATGATATTATTAATAATTAAATATGTTTTAGATAATAATAGTGGAAATAGGATTAGTAGTTTCTCATTAAACTAGAGTGCGAAGTTGCCTACTCTCAAATATTATTCCTAGGATGGATGTGGAAAAAAATGATGAATTACATGTTTGTTGTTAGTCTATCTAAAATGGTTTAATATATGATTAAAGATTAAATATATTAAAAATATAATAACCTAAATAATATTATTATTTTATAGTTAATTATAGTGGGAAGATGCACAATCTTAGAGTTAATTTTCAAGATGGAGTTCTTGGGGTAAAAGGGATGAGTTACCTGATTATTGTTATTCTATGTTAAATGGCTCAAAATATTTTGTTAAAATGTAAAGATATTTATATAATAATGGAAAAAATGATATTTTTAGTTTCTCATTTATAGTGGGTAACTACCCACTCTAAAGAGATAATTATTCTCATGATGGACCAAAAAAGAAAAGAATGAGTTAATACCTATTTTTTGTTAATTTGTGTTAAATGGTTCAAAAT
>JARHVA010001412.1:455000-635000 GCA_037957365.1 Torreya grandis
TTTTCTCTATCAATATGGCCATATCCATAATCAATTATGTCAAGCTAACTATTTTAAACCAAATAATTTGGTCCTCTATTAAAACATTAATCAAATCCTTCACTTTATTTCTTGAAGCTTTTCATTGGCCAACTTAGATTGAATATAAAGTATAATGTTTGTTAACCATATCCTACTTGGACTTTACCACCTTAAAGGAGATGAATAGTTCATACATGGTTGCCTTAAAATTATTTATCATATCTCTTAGAACACACAAAATGGATTGCTCTTGTAAATTCTTATTTTTTTGATTTATCCCTTTGATAGCAGTTTAAAACTATTATGTCTATGATTGAGCTAACTCAATTACATATTCCTCAAAAATAGGATCTTCACTAGACCTTTGTCCTTAATTCATAATCAAACTAGTCAATGGATCCACTTTTTGATACATAATTTCTTCACCTGTTGTGATGACCCTTTTCTCTATCACTCTTTGTAAGCTAATATAATTTGGATCAAACTTGACTCCAACTAAGGATTGGGTCACATGTGGGATTGTGACCTCCATTTGTGATTGTCTATTGATTGGCTTGGAATAGCCAATCTTCTTGCCTCCTCTTCTTTCTCCATAGAGGTACAATCCATGATTTCATATCTTTCTCCATAGAGATGCTAGTGGAATTCACCATAGCTAATGGATGGTAAGAGGAAACTTATCTAATATAGGTTAGTACAAGAACCATTCATGAATAGGTAGAGCATATAATATTGTCTCTTTGCTAAATAAATTGAATTCTTTTAGGGGAGAAATGATGGTCACTTAGGATTTTTAGTTTTTCAAACAAGGGAAATCTCTACTTTCCTCTTTGGAGGGTCAACAACTACTATGTCCAAAGATTTCCCTTTGTCGTCCTTAGTTTCCTCAACACTTATTTTTTTCTTCATCTAAATCTATATATATCATAAATATCAACTTCAATACATCCTCAATAGAATCTTGAGTATCTATGGCTATCATATGAACCACTTATTTATTTAATTCATGTTCTACTACCTTAGAAGGTTATAAAATTGATGAAGTAGAAGTAATCTCACTTGGATTTATTTATTCTATCCTTTCCACTTTAGACTTAAGTTTTATTTTTGTCGCTACTTGTGTACTATCTGATGGAAGTCTAGAATATTCACCACTTATTCGATGATACTACCTAGGGATGAATTACCACCTATCATCCACTTTCTAATATCTTTTTAATCTAGATTTAGGTCTTATGTTATGTTCCTTCAATATTATTTTCACTTCAAAGTATGAGGATGCTTTAATGTATATGAAATCAAAGGAATTGGTTTCATGTTCATAAGGTACATTTAAACTACCCTTGACCCCTAAATTTTCTTTCACTTTTCTAAAAGCATCCCATTTCCTAAGATCATCCATCTTTAGGTTGAAATAAAATATATTCTTTGATTTTGCCTCAATATTATCCCACTATTTGAATGTAATCTTGCTAATTTTAATTTGGAAGATGTAAAGAAGTCCCTTTCTTTTCTTTTTTTAAAGGCCATTTACACCATGAAATAATTGGTAGGCCACCTCTTACTCTATTATCTTATCAGGAACATTGACTAGAAACTTGAGAGGAAAATTATGAGTTCCCTCAATCCTTATGATAGTGAAGTTAGTGTACAACCATATATCCCCCATTACTTTAACAAATTTATTGATCAAAGGACTAACTCTCTCTCTGGGAATGATATTTATGGCTTCACTCAGTGATGGGTACACAACGTCACATATAGATTGAAAGTGATTCCTATAGATATATATGTGTAACTTAGAATAATACAAAGAAATGGTTTGAGTGACACTTGGAGACCATTCTCTATGATTTGGGGTTTTTGTAGTTGCACAAAGGGCATCTAGGAGGTTTTAATGCCTCTAAGTGTACCACAAGGTTTCTTAATGTTTAAAGAATACTTATCATTTTAAAATTCAAGGAATTCAGATCATGAGTAGTAGGTTATGACAACTTTATGTCACCTATAGTGAAATAGTGGTATAGATATGTATTGGTGTTTGATAAATTTATAATGAATGATGAATAGGATCCATCATGATCCATTATTTGTGAATTGTAGAAAATATACATTAATTATTAGTGAATTATGGTCCATATTTAAGCTAAAAATCAATCTAAGTGGATATTTATAATGAGTCTTAAAATAAAGTGATATGGTGTAAAAAAGGGAGCAATGAGAAGGGTAAGGTAGAAAAGAGAGCGAATGATTACCAATTTTAGTCTTAAATATCATGACAAAGCATAAATTTCAATTGAGTATGAATTCAAACCAATGTACAATTTAAAATATCATAAGCTTAGATTCTATTATATATCAGTCAAACTTTAAAGGATAATTTAAAGAATCACAAGTAAGAATTAGCTCTACTTTTAATGATTTACTAATGTAGTGAAATAACATTTGCACATATGAACATAGAGAAAAATGAAAAAAATAAAAACCTTAGATCCTCCAACTAATCTATAATATGCATAAATTATAAACCTTATGATTATAAAATGTAACCCAAAATTCAAAGAAACTATCAAATTCAAGACATAAAACTAGAAATTGAGAGAAAATCTAGATTAGCAATTGACATATCAAAGGTGGGCAATCTTTGTAGATCTCATTTATATTAATTGCTTCAAGTGTATAAAATTTGATCAAAAATTATCTCTTTACAAGATGATGATACACGTCTTGTATAGAAATATAAGGAATTACATCAATTAGCTACAATATATAAGTGTACAAAAGATAAGGACAATTATCTTTAAAAAGTTCTAAAATACACTTGTTCTTCAAAATTAGACTAGCCTAGGGGTAATATACTAATAGACTAGCATATTTCTTATAAGATAATATTACTATTCTATATATTACAATGATTTTTACAAAAAGAATACTAGCTACTAGGTGGGCCCATTACTAAAGGGTCCCCTTGTTGATTTTGTAGAAGTTCCATTGCCTTCTAGTGTTGGTCCTTGATAAACTCCATGTCTATAGCTAACTTCATTAAGTAAACCTCTTCAACATCAACCAAGTCATCCAAGTCCATATCATCCTTGGCCATGGCTTCCTTTATGCTCATTGCCTCTACAATTTTATTTTTTGTCTATGAAAATCTTGTCCAAAATTATTTTGTTGTCCCTTGAAAATTAGTCTTGGCTCTTGATCTTAACTGATTGCATGACTAGGTGACCCTGTCTTTGAATTTAGCATCATCAATGATTCTAATTGTAGTGGTCTTGGTAGGATTTAACAATATTTTTCCTAATAACTACTCAATTCTATTAACCAATCCTTTATCATCTACCAAAATCATATTAAAATTATTCATCCCAGTATTTAGACCTTAGACATTATCTACTATTATTCCTAGTATGTTTTTAAAACTTGCTAAGTTGATAGTCTTAAACTTAGGAATCTTATTCCTAATCACAATGTCAATATGATGCCTAATCTGGGTATCTACCTTCTATCATTATATTATTAACTCCTTGGCTACTTTACCTTGCTAGCTTATGGCATCCTACCTTAGATTTATTAACCTCAAATAATTGAACATATCAAATAATGAGGCCTAAAACATATCCAAAATGGCATCAAGTACCGATAAAATGGCCTAGGTTTCTAGGATTCCCCCTCTCCCTTTCCAATATTTAAATATTTTGTTTCATCCCTTGGACCCCAACCTTTATTTGAGATGATTAAGCTTCAATCAGGATATCAACATCCTCTTCATGTATAGTGGCCTCACTAAGATGTTGACCTCCCAAAAGGGTTAAACTTACAAATGGCTCCACCTTTTGGAAGGTGAATTCCTCAACTTCCACAATGGTTGTCTTAATGGTGACCCTTTATAATCTATCTATTTTTAGATTAAAGTACATAGTGATGGATGAACCTATGAATTTTAGAGGATCTAGGACCTCTATACCTATATTTCCTGATGTGCCTAGAGAATCTATTTTCTTGTTCTCTAGTCCTAAAGTGATCACAATTCTTCTTTATTCCTTTACCATAATATTAATCTAAGGCATAAGTTCATCATGTAATTAAATATTATCAACCTCTGTTAGTGACCATGAGTGAGAGATAGAAGGAAATTTTTGCAATTTCCCATAAATAAACAAGTCAAGGATGACTAGTCCATGAATGGGGAATTAATCACTAAATAGGTTGATCTCACTAGTTGTGTGTGTGATTCAACCTCAATATTTTGGGTCCAACAGGGACCAATGCCATTTTTTCCTTCCTTTTTTCCTTAGGATCCAATGGCACTATGCCAAGAACAAGTTATTTCCTTTTCTCTTCCTTAGTCCCCCTTGCTTAGATTTGGGTCTCTTTAAACTATTCTTCTTCCCTATCAATGTAATATACCTCTACAAGTTTTTTGAGAGCACCCTCAAGTGTTGCATCTAATTCTAAAGAAATCATATATATGTGTTTAACAAGGGAATGTGGCCTTTGGGGTAGTACTATAGATGAGGGTCCTTCTTTAGGTCTCTCTTCCAATTTCTCCTTTACTAATTTATTCCTACCATGACCTTGTTTATCTTTATTTTGCATAATTTCCCCTTAAGGATATGGTTATTCTACCTAGGGTTGTTCATGGGATGACCCAGATGGTCCAAGAAATAATTGATACTAGATAAGATGCATTTTACATGCCTCTCTAAATGGCTTGTCATCTTTTATCAATCTATGTTCAAGTTTGATGTTATGCCCTTTAACCTAGCCAATACATCCTCATAATTATTGGCCTTAATCTAAATGGTGTTATGAACATCGAGATGATGCATGTATACAGGCTTGGGTAGCTTCTTCTCCTATAAATGATTACTTAATATGTTATTTGGGTCCCATATTTTGAGTTCATCAAGTTTAAACCCAAATGAGTCCCTATACTTGGACATGATATCAACTTGTTTACAATATTGAATTATAGTTCTTCCAATAATTAGAGGGAAGGGGTGGAGAATAACCTTCATCTTCTATTTTAAAATTACATCAATGCCATGGATGAGTTGGGAGGAAATTTCTTGCTCATCCATCTCACTAGGAACATACACTGACAACCTATAAGGTTGGGACATGATCCCCTCAATCTTATTGATATTGTAGTCTCGATAGAACCAGATGTCTCTGATTATCTTGGCATACTTATTGATTAGTGTATGGATTCTAGGCATGGGAATAGTTGTAATAGCCTCTATTATGGTAAGGTAGAAATAGTCATAAATAAATTGCATATGGTTCCTATACATGGAGATGTATAATTTGTAGTAATCGTGGGAAATGGTAGTTTTGCCCTCAAGAGACCAATTTCTAATCCCCAAGAAGTTGATAGAGAAAATTAGGGAATCTAGAAGGTATGACATCATGTAAAATTGTTTATTTTTCTTCCTTTTTATTGTAGTAAACTACTTGGTGTGGAAGACACTAATCAAATCTCCAATTAGAGGGGTGATTTTTTCATCCACCATGAAATACATATAGAGAACCCATATTTTGGTTTAAATAGGTGGTTGAAGGGGCTCACATTACTTGGTTTAATAGGGTCGTGATTACCTTGATGTCATCCCTAAATTGGACTATTATTATCTTACCCTCAAAGTCCCTAAAGATATGGGGTCCTTGGTGCAACCAAGGTCTGAGGATGGTGTCTAGGTCATGTGGGGGATTAGGATATTATAGTACATTTAAAAAGATATAAGGGAAATGTAAAATACCTAATTAAAATTCCCCTTCATGATGATATAGTCTTTATCTACCCTACAATTAGCAAATATAGGAGCAAGGCTGTCTATATAATGCAATACCTCAAGTTTTGTAGCAGCGTAGTGAAAGCTAGTCATCTGAATAAAGACCAAGTCATAATACCTTATATTCACCATGGCAATTATATTCTCTTCTTTTGTGATGGGATTCAACTCCTCTACCTTAAATAATATTTAAGACCAATTCCTAATGCATGGGGAATTTATTTCTACAATATCTAATGTAGAGACCTTGAAGATTCACCCCTCATTATCTGTCAATAGGTAAAGTTCAATCTCCTCCTTCAACAACTACCTATGATCTACCATGGTCTATATTTCTACAAATCAATCACACTAGATTGTAAATTGGTCTCTGTGGTAGCTCTTTTGTGATAAAAAATAGAATCATGATTTTTTTGGATTAAAATATGACCAATTGAGTTCACTTGGGTTACTTTTATGTAAAGTTTAGGTTTTAGAGATTATAATGGCAGGATATATCTAGACTTTGGCTAATACATGATTTGGATTTGATTTGGACCTTTTCCTTTATACCTTTGAATTTTCAAGCCCATAGGTTCATCTTTTTATCCTTTTCTAATTGCATGCTTCCTATGTGGCATTGATCTGGACCTTTTATGGCATTTTTCATAAATACCTTTTGACCACTAGCCATTGGTATTTAAAAATGCCCCTTTTATTTTTCTCCATTAGATTGAAATATTGGATTAGTGAAAATAATTGATTTCAATCTAAGCTCTTGACTTATAATTGGGTCTTTGGGATAATTACCCTATGGATATACCACTTGGCATCTCTATGGGGCTTCTGAGTTCCTTTGAAAAATTGTCAAGGATTTAATACCAGTAGATCATGGAGTGAAATAAAGAATGAACCATTAGATCATCTATAAGCTTTGATTCAAATGTGCTTTCACCATTCCTTGAGATCATGGGATCTTGGGTATTCACTAAAAAGTGTTCAAGGATTTCACATCATTAGATCATCCTTTGGTAATGAAGCACAAGCCATCGATATGTAAAGATGCCCAAGCTTTAAGTTAGCACATTGTTAAAGTGGGGCTTAGGATTAAATTCCTTAGGCTAAGGTTTATTACATTTTTATTAAGCATTAAGAAAATCTTAGGCTAAGGGATTCAAATCTAAGTTTTTAAAATTTATAAAAGGGACCATGTCTAAATGTTTTAAGCCAATTTTTACATTGTGTTTCATAAACACAATGTATACATTGGTCTATAATATTTATGCCAAGCCTTATAAAATATGTTCAAAGGGATCAACATGATATAATGGTCTAATGTTAAAATGGTGTTTTATTGCATTAATAAACACATTAAAACCCTTAGTTAGAAACATTTGGTCTATGTTACAAAGATTTTCTAAAATTAAACTTAGGATAAGTCTATAGTTTAAGGTTCATTATAGAAAAATGTGATGGGGACCTTAAAGTATAGACATAGACTAGGTTCATTTTTGCATATATTTATACCATAAAGACCATCTCAATTTTTATAGATTGAAGGTTTCTCATGTTGGAATATATTTCAAGGGATTTCATTAGTCCATATGGTAATTCATAAGCTTCCTAGAAACATTTTTGGAGTGAATTTTGATCCTGAGCAGGGTAATTCATTATCTTAAATTTGACAATCTTGTGGATGTTAAATATGTCCTCATGAAAGTCAAATGATAGTTACAAGAACATCAATTTTAAGATAGTTAAAATTTTAATTTAATGGGATCAAATTTTATGATCTTACATGCTTCAAATATGTCCTCATGGGCATCAAATGATGATTGCATGAGCATCAAAGTTAAGCTCATTAAATTCTTATGATCTAACACAAGAATGCCACTTGGAACCTCTACATGGATTTCCAAGATCTTGGACCTAATGCACTCCATAAAATTAAGATATGTGATGAAGTGAGAGCCATATGATCATACTCAAGGAGCTTGCTCATGATTGGTTATTTCTATCAGATGGGCCCATTTATTTTTAATCTTGGAATGCAAGGGTTTTATGTGTCAATCATTTGAGCCTTTCATAATCCTTTAAACTTTAAATTATGCTTCACTCCATCTGATTGGGTCTTCATGATGAAGTGAGAACCATTGAATGAAATCTAAGGATGTAACTTTGTTAGGACATTCATGTCATTAGATCCTCTTGCCATGATGAAGCACAAACCATTTGATCTTTCAAAAGGCATGTTATTTACATCAAAACATGGGCCTTGCTCAATATTTTGGATCAAATGTTGTGATAAAGTGATGAACATTGGATCCTACAAGATGTAAGGAAGTTAAGTTAGTACCTCAGTGATATAAAAGACTTAGGATAATGTGTTAAGACTAAAGTATTTATTATATTAATAAATATATTGGGGCCTTAGGATTAAAAACTTAGGCTAAGGTATAAATCAAGGGATTGAGCTAACATAAAAGTAGACTCAGGGAAATGAAATTTAAGCTAAGGTGTTAATAATAAAGTCCTATTTATATTAATAAATATAAATGGGGCCTTAGGGTTAACACATTAAGATAAGCTAGAAAATATTAAAATGACCGTGTAGAATGAATATTGGTTAGGCACATAAGGAAATTTAAAAGGGGAAATATTAAAGAGGGCCAAGAATTTTAGGATATGTTTTAGTTGTGTTAAAAATATGAGTAAACTTAAAACATGAACTTTATAATTAGGTCCAAAATGGATTTTTAAAAGGTTCCCACCAATTCTTTCCTGCTAGTATTCAAGATTAAAATGAGGGTTTTGCCAGGGTTTTAGAAACATGAATTTCTTATTAGAAAACACCATGGAACCTACAAATAAAAGCCATAAAGACCATTTATTATCAGTATTATCCAAACATAAATAAAAACATAATATGTAATCATGATTTCATAAAAGTGGATGATCTTCAAAATCTATAAATGATATTATCATGCCATATTTTCATGTTCAATCTTTAGGGTTTCTCAAGGGTCTTGATTTTCAAAAAAATTGGGGTATGTTGGCCCCAACAAATGACAACTCATGGGGGAACATAGAAATATGTTATAAACTAGAGACTTTAATTTAGACAAATAATTAGGTCATCCACTCCACTTGATCAATATCATCATCTAGATCTGATCATGGTTGAAATAGACCTTCTAATTGTAGACTTAGTGTAAAACACCAAGATATAAAAAATATTGTGTGTGCACTTTTATTCCACTTATTTTTTTCTATGGGGTTCAAGAAACAACTAGGTTTCATAACATTTATCACTAACACTTGAATTGAATCATGTTTAGATATCCATTAGGAACTATGATTTTAGTTTAGGGAGGGTTTGGGCTTTGCTCTACTACTAGCCAAGCATCCACAACCCAAATATAGATGTCTTTGGCTCCACTCAAGGCCTTGATCTACTAATAGTTAGGAATCCATAGCCTTGGTGGAGATTACTAGAATCACCTATGCCTGAAAGCTTTTACTTTTGCATTGTATCCTTTTTTTGGTATTTTCTTTAGACTTGTATGCTTTCAACAAGGTTGGGAACCAAGGTAATTAGGTTTTAGGATTTGGTAAAATGTTTTATTTTTGTAAAATCACATATGGATACAACCATTATCGTAGGCAAGGATGTTGATTAAGTGCTAGTATGGGTACACTAGGATAGTTTGATATCTCACCCTATAAGTGTAAGTTTTCTTAAAACTAATTTGAGGTTAAGATGATGGTCAAGTTCATATGAAATAGTTAGCTTATTTTATTGGTATTTACCTATTTCTCCATATTACAACATTAGGATCACATTTTATAACTATAGTCAATCATTTATATGAGGTTCGCACCACATTTATAAATTTTGGGAGTTTTCAAGAAAACTTCATACTTTGAGCTCAAGATTGCCCCAAAGGACTTATTAGAACCAAGGAAAAAGGTAACAAGAAACACACAATTGAAAGTAAGAAAGAAGGAAAGCAAAGGAAAGCAAATAAATATATACATGCTTATCTACAAATAAGGGATAAGAAGGAAAAATATTGAAATGAAACTACCTAGCCTACCTACACTAAATCTAACCATCTTATAGTTTACTCCATGAAGACCTTAGGAAGAGTAGTAGAGAACTAGTGCTTGAGATACTACCCATTGGTGGTAAATGTGAAATCTACCCCTTAAAGGTCTCTAAACTTGAAGGTGTTGTTTCCTAATGTTTCTATAACTTGGTATGGGCCAATTTACAAAGGTGTGAATTTGTCATGTTTTCCCTTAGGCTCAGATGCTTTGTCTCAAAGGAGAACTAGGTCCCCTTGTTTAAACACCTTAATATTTTATATTTTATCAAACCATCCATTCAATTTGGTTTGATGTCTGCTAAAATTATCAAAGGCCTTTTCCCTTGTATCTTCCATCTAAATGATGTCCAACAATCTAAAGTTGGCAAGTTATTGGCTTTCTTCCATATATTCCTACACACACACACACACACACACACACACACACACACACACACACACACACACACACATATATATATATATATATATGTGGGTATCTTGAGAGTGATAGGAAAGATAGTTTCCTATTAATACACCAATAGAAATTGTGAGGTTCTTAAAGCTTGATTGATTCTTATCCTATCATCCCATAGTGCAAACTTAAGGATTGTATGCCAAGTCTTGGGCTTATCTGTAGTAGACTTTTTGATTGTTTTCATCAGGTTTTTGTTTGTAGACTCAAAGACTCCATTTCCTTGTGGATAGTTATTAGATGGAAACTTGAGAGTACTAAAATTACCATAAGCCCATTTAGTCATCTCTAAAGATATAAAGGTAAATCCATTATCACACACTAAAGATACTAGAGTTATAAACCTAATATAGATGTTTTCTTTTAATAAGTTGATCACTTCTTCAATCCTACATTATTTAGTGGTTATAGCTTCAATCCACCTCATACAATAATTTATGGTAGTCAAGACATATGTGTGACCTTTAGATTACTTGAGGTTGATTACCCCCAACAAATTCTAACCCCCATTAAGCAAAAGGTTTATCAGTCATGACTAGTTCCAAAGGAATTACTACCTTTGGTTCCTTAGTGCTAAAGACTTGACATGAGTGACATTCTTTCACATGATTATGAATATCCTTAAAAATATTTGGCCAATAATAGCCAAATTTAAGAATTTTATGGGTTATGGTCTTCCTAGATAGATGTCCACTACCCAACTTTTCATGGAAGGTGCTCATGATTTGGGTGGCCTCTTCTTGAAAGAAACATCCCAATTAAATTCCTTCAAAATTTCTTCTATACAAAACTCCATCCTTGATTAGGTAATGTGTTGCCTTTAATCTTAGGGCCATCTTTTGCTCCCTAGATAATCATGTAGGATAAGTACCACTAATTATAAAATGTATGATTGAATCAAACCACTCACTAGCTTGAAAGTTTTATTGATCCACTTATATAATACTTATCCCATGGTTAGTATTAGCAATCATCTGGATCAAACCTTGTCACCTTACTAGTTTTTTTTAATCTCTAGATCATACTCCTATGAAACTAACATCCACTTACCTCTACATTATTCAACCTCATTATGTATTAATATATTTTTTGTGGTAGGGTTAAGTAAGATAGCATACACCTTATTTCTAAGGATATAATGCCTAAATTTATTTACTACCTTTACTAATGTATATTCTTGCTTATCAATCAATGAATAATTTAAGTCAACATTTTTAAAATTAGTGGTTATAAAAGCTATTGGGTGATCACACCCATTAATTTTTTGAGTTAACACTACATCCATAGTGTGGTCAGATGCAAATGAATATAAGTATAAGTCCCTTAAAAAGTTAGGAATTATAAGGACTGGACCCTTGCTAATGGCCTCTTTAATGTCATTGAATGCCTTTCTAGATTCTTTATTCCATGAAACATTGTCATCCTTCTTCATCATGTCATTTAGTGCTTTGATAATCTCTATAAAGCCAAAAATAAACTTTCTTACAAAATGTATCTTACCAAATAATGACTTTAAATCCTTTTTACTCTATGAAGGTTCTATTCTAGATATGGACTCCACTCCTTTAGGATCTATAGAGATCCCATATTTGGTTATAACATGACCCGATAATTTTCCTTTAGTAACACAAAACATACTCTTCTTAGATTTCAAGGAGATTCCATATGTTTTGTGTCTTTCAAAAACTTGTTTTAAGTGTATGAAGCGATTTTCCCTATTTTTAAAAAAAAATGTTAGATCATCCATATATATAATAATAAACTTACCAATATGGCCTTGGATGGCATGGTCATAGATCTATAAAAGGTATCTCCTACATTAATTAACCTAAAGGGAATTCTCTTGTAAGAAAAGGTTCCCCATTTTATTGTGAAATTTATTTTCATCCTATCCTATCTATCAGCCAATACCTAGTTGTAACCTAAAAATCCATCAATAAAAGATGTAATAGCTAAACCTGAATCAACCTAAATTACTTGGTATAGAGAGGTAAGGGGATAGTTATCCTTTTATAATTCTTTGTTTAAGTTTCTAAAGTAATACAAAGTCTAATCTCACCTTTATTCTTCATGAATGGCACCAAGTTAGTGACCTAGGTATAATTTCTGATGGGGAAGACTATCCTAACATCTAGTAATCTCTTAGCCTCTTTCAAGATCATTGGCTCTAGGACAAGGTTTATAAGCCTTTGTTTCTACCTCAATAATTTACAACTTTAATTAGTGGAGATAGTATGGGTAATGACTCTTGAACCAAAGATCTTTAAGTCATCATAGCACCAATGTATGATATCCATGTGTTGGGTGAGGAGCTCTTTGCTTTTCTAGTTCTCAATGTTTGTGAAGGATTTTCAAAAATTTACTAATTAAGGTTAATCTTGGAGATCAAGATAAAAAGAATTATAATCTTTCCCACTTACCTTGAGAACCTTATTAACTTTAACTAGTTTGTCTTAATGAAATAGTCTCTCCAAAGCAATCATCCCTTTGGGGATCTTTTTGTCATTTAAATAATTGACTTTACCATCAAACTTATCCTCCTTAGATATATTTTCATCAATATCATCAATAATATAGACATAAAATTCCCTATAATCGGTCATGAAGTCAAATATCTACATATCATCATTGAAAACTTGAAAATAGTTAACATTATCAGGTACTAAAGGACAAGGGATCAACTTAGTGCTAAAATCGGGGGAATCTTGGTTGGGTATGAGGTTGGATATAACATATGCCAACTCATCATAATATTGGTTTTCCTCTCTTGGGATGGAGGTGATGCTAAAAGAATCAAATGACTCAATCAAATCCCAAACTTTGAACTTATACCTTTTAAGATATGAGAGTTTTCATTGGTATTTGCTTCTTACTTGGTTGACCACTAGTTCTGAATACCCATAAACTATTAGTTCTTTAACCTTATTCTTTATCAAAAATTTCAAACCTAAGATAAGGGCTTTATATTCAAGAAGATTATTAGTGTAAGGTAATTCAAGCATATAAAAAGCATGGTACTTTATATTAGTAGGGTTAGTTAGGACAATAATAACACCTAATCTAGCTTTAGACCTAGTACCATCAATATGTAATTTCCATAATCTAAGAATGATATGAACACTTTAAGGATCACATACCTTATCAGTCTCTAGGGTGAAAACCCCTAAGTCTAAGCCAATTATGTCGACCCTCTTGCTTACAACATTATATTCCATTATCATGTGTTTCATCCTTGATTCTCTCTCAACCTTGATTTGATTAGGAAATCCATTCCAAGGTAGCCACAAATGTGAGAAATATGTACACATGTAACCATTCAGGTCCTTGGTCCACTCCCTATTTAACAAGATTCCATAAGCATCATGTATATCAATAAATTCAATATCAATGAATTATTACAGCCTTGGCTCAGAAGCTAGTTGCATGTGAACATTTAAAAGCTCCCTAATTACCTTAACTCTAGATTTGTCTAATTGAGTTATAACTCTATCAGACTTAATAAGAGTGAAGCCAAGTTATTTGCATATACCTATTGGCATGATGCTAGTATATGTGCTTGAGTCTAATAAAAAATTATGTATGTTCTTGCCATACATCATGATAATGAACAAGAAATGGGGAGATTCAAATTTAACTTGTAAACAATTACATTGGCATAGTCAGCCTTGGGTGGCTTGTTGGACTTCTTTGACAATGACTCCAATAAGAGGTCCCTTTTCTCTATAATCTATGTAAGTTCATACAGTGTAATATTAGCCTTTATCTTCTTCATATATTCAACTATGTTATATCTAGTTTTATTAGAAGAACTAAGAATTTCAATGATGGGTTTAGAATTACTCCCTTTAGGTGGATTTGGATTGTTTCTTGAAGAAGTTTCTATAGGAGTTCAAAAATTATTTGGAGGTATAGAGGTAATTAAGGACTACCTCTGCTCTCTATTCCTCAAGGGATAGGTATTCTTAAATAATTATTGAAAGGTTTTGATATCCTCAAGGATCTCATCAGGTTCATTCTCCTCTTGAAAGGGGAAATCAAAAGTCTCCACCATGAAGGCTTGATTAGATGACTTAGATCCAAAAGAACTTGCACCACTTTTCTTGTTAAGGACTACTTCAAACATATATAGTTCTTCTTGATAAGCTTCAAAACCTTTGGAGAACTCAATACAATCAATCTCACCATGATTGGTTGAGTAATGAATGTACTCTATAATAATCAGGTAATTCAATGTTAGTGAATTTAATGTATATGGTCTTATTTTTAGAATATGGCTCATTATTCTTATTATTATGAAAACTATCATTCTAAAACCTACTATTTGGCCTATTATAACTTTGAAATGAGAAGTTCCTATCTAATCTTTTAACAGTATTTCCAACTTGTTTTTGCAACTGAAGATAATTAGTGCTCAACTTTTGGACCGTTTTAAAGATAGACTCATTCTCATTTTTAGAAATTTTAGAATTATGTACCTAGTTATTATTAGTACTAGCAGTTAGTACTAAATCTCTTTGATCATTTGCATTGAATCCATTAGTGACAAAATAGCTCAAGAATCATAAGTTTTGATTAGGAATAACATGACTTAGAGGCAATTGAGTGAGGTTTGGGAGTTGATTAGTGGTTGGGATGTTCTATTTATTGTTAGGTAATAAGTTCATCACATGCTTATGTGAGTTGATGTTGGGATAGAGTATGTCATTTACCCCTAGGGTTGCATCTGATCATTTCTGGGTACTACCTCAAAATAGCCCCTAGCTAATGAAATTATAGTTGGCATGGATCTCTTCAAGAATACAAAGGTCATGGGATTTACTGCATCCTTGTATATTTCTAAAGCTAAGACATTATCAGGGTTATAGGTTTCTAAGGTCTTGCTATACATTTTCTAAAATCTAGCATTAAAGTACATAATAGTCTCAATTTCATCCCTTTTAATGGTGGTGAATTGATGGTAAATAACACAAGGACTAAAAATCTTACCAAATTGATCTATAAAAACATTGATAAAACCATCCCCATTGGTGATGTAATTATTAGGAAAGTTGAATAACCATTCATAAGTAGCACATTTAAAGGTAAAGGGGAATAAATTATAAGCTACATCTTCATTTATAACATTTAACAACCTTAAAGTAGATTTAAAATACTTAATGTGCTCTTCAGTAGTTGTAATACCGGTTAGACTAAACATGGGAAAATATTTCTCAAAGTTACATGGAAGATCATGTACCACACTTGGAACATGGATTGAATATTATCCAAACCAAGCCATACCAAGATGAAGGTTGAAGGCAAAGGTACTTTGGAGAGGTGAACTTCCAAGAGATTTGGATCTTCTATGTTTACCTTTATCATGTCTATCTTTTTTGTGGACCTCAAGCTCAAGTAGAGGTTCCCTAGTTTTTGAGTCTGATCTTGTTCTAATCTTGGGAAATTATAGCCTAAAATTTGAAGATCCTACCTAAAATATGATGTTTAAAGTTTAAATTTTACAAATAACAAGAGTTAAACATGCACATTGAGCTTACTTTGCAAAGGTTGTATGAAAAATAGTAAAGGGCGTTGATCTTTGACTGAATTAGCTCAAATATGCATTCAATTGCATCAATATGATCTATGTTTATAAGTATAATCTCAAAGGAACTCATATCTATTAAATATATGCCAATCTTTAATCAAAATGAGTTTTCCTAACCTTAGATACTATGGATATTTAAAATTTAAGCTAAATTTACCAGAAACAAGCATCAAATCTCAAACAACTTTAATATTTTTCTAAGGAAGCACAAGAAGTATCATAAATAGCAAAGATAAATTATATTTATACTTCTAAGCAAATAATCTACTCAAAAATACAAAGATACACTAATGATAAACAAAGATTCTAAGCATTCATAAAGATCCCAGCCCTCCTTCTAGCACTAGTGGAAAATGTGTTTGATGCCTCTAAGTGTACCACATGGTTTCTTAGTGTTCAAAAAACAATTATCATTTTATAATTCAAGGAATTTAGAGCATGAGTAGTAGGTTGTGGCTACTTGATGTCACCTATGGTGAAATAGATGCAAAGATATGTATTGGTGTTCCACAAATTTATAATGAGTGATGGTTGGGAGCCATCATGATCCATTATTTGTGAATTGTATAAAATATATCTTAATGCTTAGTGAATTATGGTCAAAATTTAAGCTACAAACTAATCTAAGTGGATATTTATAATGAATCTTAAACTAAAGTGATATGGTGTAAAAAAATGGAGCAAAGAGAAGGGTAAGGTAGAAAAGAGAGTGAGTGATTACTAATTTTAGTCTTAAATATCATGAAAAAGCATCAATTGCAATTGAGTATGCATTCAAACCAATATACAATGTAAAATAGCCTAAGCTCGGATTCTACTATATATTAAGTAAACTTCAAAGGATAATATAAAAAATCACAAGTAAGAACCATGTTTTCTTTTAAATATTTACTATTATAGTCAAATAGCATTCACACATCTGAATATAGAGCAAAATGAAATGAATCAAAAACTAAGATCCTCCAACTAATCTAGCATATGCACAAACTAGAAACCCTATGATTGGAAAGTGCCACCCATAATTCAAAGAAACTATTCATATTCAAGATATAAAACTAGTAATTGAGAGAAAATCAACGTTAACAATTGACATATTAAATGTAGACAATATTTATAGAAATCCTTGATTATATTAATTGCTTCAAATGTCCAAAATTTTCTCAAAACTTCTCTCTTTACAATATTGTGATACATGCCTTTTATAGAAAGATAAAGTAGTACATCATCTAGTTACAATATACAAGTGTACAAAAGATAAGGAAATATGTCCTTAAAAGTTTTAAAATACACTTATTCTTCACAATTATATTGAACTAGGGTCAATATGCTAATAGACTAGCATATGCCTTATAAGAGAATATTCCTAATCTAGATATTACAATGTCTTTTACAAAAGGAATATTAGCTACTAGGTGGGCGCATTATTAAAGGGTATCCTTGTTGATTTTATATAGGTTTCATTGCCTTCTGGTGTTGGTCCTTGATGAGCTCCATATCCATAGCTAGATTCATTGGGTAGACCTCTTTAGCATCAACCAAGTCATCCAAGTACCTGTAATGCCTGGCCATGGATTCCTTTATGCTATTCTCTATAATTTTCTCTTCGATTATGAAAATCATGTCCAAAATTCTTTTATTGTCCCTTCCATACTAGCCCTAGATCTTGCTCCTAACTAACTACATGACCAAAGTGACACTGTGTTTAAATTTAACATAATTAATGATTTCAATTGCAGTGGTCTTGGTAGTATTTTAAAATATTGTTCCCAAGCAATACTAAATTTTATTGACAAATCCTTTATCATATACCAAAATTTTATTCAAATTCTTTGTCCAAGTACTTAGACCTTAAACCTTGTCTAATACTATTCTAAGTATGTTGTTCAAATTTTCTAAGATTATAGCCTTGAACTTTGGAATCTTATTCCTAATCACAATGTTAATGAGATCCCCAACCTAGGTCATTGACTTTTGTCATTTTGTTATTAACTCCTTGGTTACTTCACCTTATTGGCTTAGGGCATCCTAACATACTTTTATTGAGCTCAAAGAATTGAATATATAAAATAATGAGGCATTAAACATATCCAAAATGGCATGGGTTTCTAAGTTTTCCTTCTCTCTTTCCAAGTTTTTAATCCTTTGCTTGAGCTAATTGAGCCTTAATCAAGATCTCAACATCCTCTTCATGTATATTGGCCTCACCAAGTTATTGACCTCCCACAATTGTTAAGCTATAAAGGGCTCCACCTTCTAGAAGTTGAATTGCTCAGCTCCCAACATGGCTATCTTGGTGGTGATCCTTTCAAATCTAGCTATTTTTGGATTAAATTGCATAGTGGTAGATGACCTTATGGATTTTAGAGGCTCTAAGATATCTATATCTGTGTTGCTTGAATCTCTTATAGCATCCATTTTCTTGTTCTTTGGTCCTAGAGTGACCAAAATTCTTATTTCTTCCTATTCCTTTACCATATCCCTAATCAATGTCTTAAATTCATCATTTACTGGAAACTTTTGTAATTTACCATGAGTTCCCATGAGTGTGAGAGAGAAGGAAACTTTTGTAATTTACCATAAATAAATTAGTTAGGGATGACTAGTCCATGAATAGGGAATTCATTAATAAATAGGTTTATATCACTATTTTGGTGTGTGAAAGTCAACCTTGGTATTTTGGGCCCAATAAGGACTAGTTATTTTTATACCTTCCTCTTTTCCTTAGGAGCTAATGGGACTATGCCAAGAAAAAGCTCTTTCCTTTTCTCTTTTTTAGGCCCCTTTACTTGGACTTGGGCCTCTTCAAACTATTCTTCTTCACTATTAGTGTCACATACCTCTATAAGTTCCTTGATAGCACCCTCAATTATCTTATCTAATTCCAAGGTATTCATATATATGCATTTAATAGGGAAAGGTGGCCTTTAGGGTAGTGTTGAATATGAGGGCCCTTCTCTAGGTCTCTCTTCCATTTTTTCCTTTTCCAATTTCTCATTTCCCAATTTCTCCTTACCATGGCCTTGTTCATTTTTATTTTACAAAATCTATCCTTGAGGTTATGGCTATTTTACCTAGGGTTGTCCATCTGATGTCCTAGATGGTCTAGCCAACAAGTGATACTAGAGAAGATGCATTTGTCATGCCTTTGTAGATGTATTGTCATCTTTTTTCAATCTATGTTCAAGTTTAATGTTGTGCCCTTTGATATTGGCCAACACTTACTCCTAATTTTTATCCTTAATATAAATCATGTCATGAACACGATGCTGACACATGAATTCAAACATGAGTAGATTCTTCTCCTTCAAATGATTACTTACTATGTTCTTTGGGTCCCACATTCTGAGTTCATCAAGTTGAAACCCAAATGAGTCCTTGTTCTTGGACATGGTATCAACATGTTTCTAATATTGAAGTATAGTCCTTCCTATAATTAGAGGGAAGGGGTAGATAAGACCCTTCCTCTTCTCTTTGCAAATTCCATTAATGTCATGGATGAGTTGGGAGGTAATTTCTTGCTCAACCAACTTGCTAAAAACATAGAAAGCCAATCTATAAGACTGGTACATTATCCCCTCAATCCTAATGACCATGTAGTATGGATAGAACTAGATGTCTCCTATCATATCAACATACTTCTTGATTAGTTGATGGATTTAAGGCATGGAAATACCTATAATATCCTCCACTATGGCTAGGCAGACACAATCAAAAATAAATTGCATATGGTTCATGTACTTGAAGATGTGCAATTTGGAGTAATGGTGGGAAATGGTAGTTTTACCCTCAAGGGATGAAATTCTAATCCTTAGGAAGTTTAAAGAGAAAAGTAGGGTATATAGTAGGTATCACATCACGTAAAATTATTTAGCTATCTTCCTTTTAATAGCAGTGAAGTGCTTGGTGAGGAAGACATTGATTAAATATCTAATTAGAGTGATGAGATTTTCTTCCACCATGAAACGCACATAGGGAAGCAATATTTTATTTATATAGGTGCTTGAGGGAGCTCCCATTTCTTAATTTAATAGGGTCATGATTACCTTGATTCCCTCCTTGTATTGGAATATTATGATCTTACCCTCAAAGTCCTTGAATATATGGGGTTGGTGTAACTAGGGTCTAAGGACAGTGTCTAGGTCATGTTTGTTGGTCCATTCTTTGATTTTGGACAAGTCTATGTGGGGGATTAGGAGATTTTAGTATCTTTCAAAATATATATGGGAAATGTAAGATACCCTCTTAAAATTTCCCTCCCTAATGATTAAATCATTATCTACCATACAATCAATAACGATAGGATCAAGGATGTCTATACAATGTAGTACCTCAGGTTTTGTGGTAGCATAGTGAAGGATGGTCATCTAGACAATGACCAAGTCATAATGCCTATAGTTCACTATGTAAATTATCTAATTCTCCTTTATGATGGTATTTAAATCTTCTATCATGAATAATATTTAAAACCAATTCATAATGCCAGTGGAATTTAAGGTTGCAATATTTAAATTAGTGTCCTTCAAGATTTTCCCCTCATTATCTGTCAATAGGTAGAGTTTGATCTCCTCCTACTACCTAAAATCTATCATGGTCTCTATTTATACAAATATTTCACACCAGAATGAAAATTGGTCTCTATGGTATCTATTTTGCACTCAAAACATAATCAAGCTTTCTTTGGATGAAATTGTGACCAATTGAGTTCACTCAAGTCACTTTTATGTAGGGTTTAGGGTTTCAAAGATTTAATGTTAGGTTATATCTAGACTCTAGCTCATACATGATTTAAATTTTATTTAGACTTTTACATTTATATCTTTTATTTTTTTAGACCAAAAGATCTATTTTGTCCTTTTCTTCTTGCATGGTGACTATGTGGCATCAGTCTGGACCTTTCACAACATTTTTCATAAATGTATTTGAACACTAGTCATTGGAATTTAAAAATGATCATTTTTATTTCACTCCATTTGATTAAAATATTGGATTAATATCAACCATTTATTACAATCCAATCTCTTTCCTTTTAAATGGCTCTTTGGCACTAATACCCTATGGTCATCCCACTTGGTATCTACACAAGCCTTCTAAGTTCCTTTGAAAAGTGTTCAAGGATTTTACACCATTGGATTGTGGAACATGATAAAGCACAAACCATTGGATCATAAATTGAGCTTCTAGGATATTGAGGCTTCATTGAATTATTTGGGCTTTCACGTCATTGGATCATCCTATAGAAATGAAGCATGAGCCATCGATCTATAATGATGGCCAAGATTTAAGTTAGCATATTATTAAAGTGGGAATTAGGATTAAATTCCTTAGGCTAAGGTTTATTGCATGTTTATTAAGCATGAATAAAACATTAGGATAAGGGATTCACATCTTTTTTTTTGAATTATATAAAGGGGACCATGGCTAAATGTTTTAAGCCAATGTTTACATTGTGCTTAATAAACACAATGTATACATTGGTCTAAAATATTTATGCCAAGACTTATAAAATATGCTCAAAGAGATCAACATGATATAATAGTCTAATGTTAAAATTGAGTTTTATTGTGTTAATAAACACATTAAAACCTTTAGTTAGAAATTTTTTGTCTAAGTTCTATGTTACAAAGATTTTATAAAATAATACTTAGGATAAGTCTATAGTTTAAGGTTTACTATGTAAAAATGAAATGGGGACCTTAAAGTGTAGACTTATAATAGGTTCTTTTTTTCATATATTTAGACCATAATACCATCTCCATTTTTTTATATTGAAGGTTTCCCATGTTTGAGTATCTTTCAAGGGTGTCCATTAGTCCATATGGTAATTCATGAGCTTCCTAGCAACATTTTTGGAGTGCATTTTGATACTGAGCTAGGTAATTCATTAGCTTAAATTTGATGGTCTCATGGACATCAAATATGTCCTTGTGGAAGTCAAATGATGGTTTCATGAATGTTAATTTTAATATAGTGAATATTTTAATTTAATGGGCTCAAATTTGACAATCGTGTGGGTATTAAATACATCCACATAGATGTCAAATGATAGTCACATGAGCATCAAATTTAAGCTCATTAAATTATTATGACCCAATATGAGAATGCCAATTGGCACCAAAATGTTGGAATTAATGCACTTTATTGGATCAATATCCATGACAAAGTGAGAGCTGTAGGATCATGATTTGAGAGTTTGCTCAAGATTGGTTATTTCTATCAAGTGGACCCCTTTATTTTTAATCCTTGAATGCAAGGGTGTCATGTGTCAATCATTAGGGCCTTACGTAATTATTTGACCTTTCAAATATGCTTCAATCCATCTAATAAAGTCTTCATGATGAAATGAGAACCATTGGATGAAAGCTAAGGATGAAGCTTTGTCAGGACACTCACATTGTTAGATCCTCTTACCGTGAAGAAGCATGAATCATTAGATCTTTCAAGATGTACACTATTTAAGTCAAATCTTGGGTCTTTCTCACTCCCTTGGATAAAATACCATAATAAATTAAGGATATTTGGATCCTATAAGATTTAAGGAAGTTAAGTTAGTATGATGGTGATATAAAAGACTTAGTCTAAGGTGTTAAGACTAAGGTCTCGATTGTATTAATAAATACGTTGGGGCCTTATGATTAAAACCTTAGGCTAAGGTATAAATCAAGGGTCCAAGATAAAATAAATTTGGACTTAGGAAAATGGAACTTAAGCTAATGTTTTAAGACTAATGTCTTGTTTGTATTAATAAATACAAATGAGGCCTTAGGGTTAAAACATTAGGCTAAGGTAGGAAATATTAAAAGGACCCTGTAGAACAAATATTAGTTTGGCACACAAGGAAATTTAAAGGGGGAAATAATAAAGGGGGCCAATAATTTTAGGGTAAGTTTTATTCATGTTAAAAACATGACTAAACTTAAAACATGAACTCTTTACTTAAGTACAAAATGGATTTTTAAAAGGTTCTCACGAATTGGTTCCCACTAGTATTCAAGTTTGAACTAAGGGTTTTACTAAGGTTTTAGAAGAATGAATTTATCTAGAGAAAATACCATTGAACCTAAAATTAAAATCCATAAAGACCATTTATTAGCATTTTTAGCCAAAATTAAAGTGAAACATAATAAGTAATCATGATTTTGAAAAATGATATGATCTTCAAATTTTACAAATTATCTTATCAAGTCATTTTTTCATGTTCAATCTTTAGGGTTTCTCAAGGGTCCCAATTTTCAAAAAAGAGAGGATATTTTGGCCCTAATATGAGGTATGACATCATGTATAACTATTTATTCATCTTATGTCTAGTTTCATATATTCTTTTACTCAAGGAGATGGTAATTAAAATATACTATGGGTACCCACATTGGTCAACATATACGATGGTTGTACATCTATAGAATCTATTCAAAATTGTCATTACCATCCTAACCCTTATTTTAAATTGACTTATTAGGATGCTATTATTAATTTCAACAAAGACCTAGTTACCAAACTCTAACCACATAGCTAGGGTATCCACTAAATTATTCTCTTTTTCTCATGAGTTAATTGAGGTCAAATCAATTTGGGGTTTAGGGAGCTTATAATAGGAATAAAAGGAAATTGGGAAAATGTAAGAAAATTTCCTCTAATTGTGTTCATTAATTAAACTGACCTTATATATCTTAGCTTCCTTAACAATGAGACCAAGAATATCAATGCATTGAATTACCTAGGGTTTTATAGCTACGTACTGAAGTCCAGTCATTTGTATTTATATAATGTCATAATAGATCCTTTTTTAGAGACAATATTTTCTTTTTCTCTGGTGATAGTTAGCTGATTATCAATTTTTGAAAATAGTTTAGACTAATTGTTATCCCCTATGTTCAAAGAAACAAAAACAAAATTCTATCCTTGAACACATAACCTACTACATCTTTTATTAAATATAAATTCACATCTTGATTTGAAAAATTATTATGGGTCATCATAGCTATTATCCTAATTTAATTATCTAATTAGGTATGATAATCCAACTATTTAAATTTAATTATTGTGATTTTAGATATATTTTAGGGTAATCCATAAACCTTAGGGATTTTTGAAGGTTTATGTAGAGTTTTAATGGAGGTCAATTAGTTCTAACAATGAGATCTTATGAATTACATTGCATTTGATTTGTAAATTTATACTTTTCATGTGTTAGGCCCATAAGATCTCCCAATTTGACATGTCCCACTTATGTGGCATTACCATGTCATGTTGCTCATTTATTTAAAATATGATCATTTATCACTTTTGGATATGTGTCATTACCTCATGTAATCTTTAAGCTCAATAAATTTGAATTATTGATCTCTTAAAAGTCATCCTAGCATTGACTTCATTACTTTTCATTGATATTTAATTTGATTCCTAAGAGTGTGCCACTTGGAAGCTCCATGAGCTCTCTATGTACCTTGAAAGCACACTCTATTTCTTAATACCTTTTTTCCACATGGTAGTCTCTCATTAGATATAGGCCCATTGAATTGTTGACCCACTCCATACCATTAATATTAATCCAAAAGCTTGAATGTTATTCATTGATCTCCATCTAATTCATCACAGTTGTGACATGTGTCACCACCATATTTGGTTTAGGCCCTTTGAAAAGTCCACCTTTGTTCACACCATCAATCTACAAGATGTATAAATAAATGTGGATAATTCATTCCTTCCACTCCCTATTTACAAGGCCTAATGTAAACAATTGATTTTCTTGGTCACTTTTTGAGATTGTGACACTTGTCCTCTCATCCCTTTGTATGTTTTTTGATAATTTGACTCTTAGCTCACTATTGGATTTTCGATCTACCTCTAAGATTGTGACACTTGTCACTCTTGTGTTTTATGTCAATATCTTTGAAAATTTGACCCGAATGGGTGCCCAAATACCATTTATCTTTGACTTGAGCTCCTGAGATCTTGACACTTGGTATCTTCACGTAAATTCATTCTTGTGGGAAATAAACAAAGTAAGCACTCTAGAACATAAACAAACCATAGGATAAAGTTTTACACTAAGGTTTTGGTTGTATCAATAAACTTTTTTATAAATTTAGGATAAAATTTACACTAAGTTTAAAACATAATAAAAATTCATGAAAGTTTAATTAGTCCTTGTGAACAATAAAATAGTCTAGGTGAGGTTTCAAGATATAAAGAATTTCACACAAAATTTTAGACTAAGGCTTTAGTCAGGTTAATAAACACAATTAGAAATTAAGACTAAATTTTAATTTAAGCCTAAGGTATAATAAATGTTCATGTGCAAATTTGATCCTCTAGAAATTTGAATATGATTCAAAGGACCTAGGCTAAAACATATTAAACCAAGGTTTTTTACATGATTTAAACATAGATTCAATTAATCAATCTAAAAAACCAAGGTTTGATCAAAAAAAGGTTCAAATTATCATCAATGTATAAAACCTTGGACATTGTTTATTCAATTAGAACTCCTTTAAAACTATAACATGGAAATACAATAATCAGACATTGGTAATATTAGATAAAGTCAAATGAAGGAAACATGCTAATGCAAACTAGATCAGCACATGATATTCAATAATGTTCACTAATTAGGTTGAATGGTCAATTTATAGCATAATTAGTATGATATGAACTAGGGTACTCATTTTTCAATAATGTGGTATGTTGACCTCAACAAAAGGCAACTTCTAGGGGAACATTACAAAATGTTAGAACTCAAATATTCTTGGTTTAAACTAACACCTAGACAAATCATACCACATGATAAAGTACCATCATTAAGATAAATTCATGATTAAAACAAGATTTACATATGTATAATTAGGCTCAAACATCAAAACCTAGTCATTTTGTGTGTGTTATTTTATTCTTTAAGTGATTTCCATGGAATTTAGATAATAAATTCCATATTTCATGACTCTAATCATTAACATCAAGTTATAACATATTTAGATATTCATTAAGAATCATTCTTTTAGAATAGGGAAGGCTTGGACATTACTCTGATGCCAACCAAACATTCATATCCCTGATAAAGATACCTTTGGCTCCATTAGAGGATTGCTCCACTGCTATCCAAGTGTCCATAGCCTCGGTGGAGGTTACTATAATCACCTTTGGCTTTCAAATTTTCAATAGAGCTCTTATTTTTTTGAAATTTTCAAATATATTTAACTTTCATTAAATGTTGGGAACCATAATTAGCCAATTTTAGGATTTTTTCATATGTTCAATTTTTAGACAATCATCCTTAGTTATAAACCTCATCCCATGAAATAATATTATTTAAGTGCTAACATGACTTTACTCCAATAGTTTAGAATTTCACTAAAAATAAGCAATCCCTATTAGAATTAAACTTAGATGAAAACAAGGTTTAAGATTTTAAGGAATAATTAACATAGATATCAATACTCTCTAAGTTTTCAAAATCACAAAATTAGGCTCAAATCCCAAAAATCTATAATCAACCAATGTCTAAGGTCCTACCTACATTATTGATTTGAGAAGTTCCTTTTGAGAATTTAGGATGGATTAGAGCTTGAAAACTATCTTAAAAAGACTTATTGAAAGTAGGGAATAAAATAAAATAAAACAAACAACAAAAATAAAAACAAACACAAGCAAACAAATATATACAAACACTATTCACAAACCAAGAATAATAAATAAACTAATCTAAGCCTACCTACACTAACTCTAATTACTCTTACGAATCACTTCATGAAGACTTGGGGTGGCACAACAAAGAATTAGAGATTGAGATATTTTTGATTAGTTGGAAAAGTAAACTTTTCTCCCTATAAGTCTTTGAAATTAGAGGTGTTATCTCCCAAAATCTCACTAATTTGATAGGGACCAATCCACAAGGATGTGAATTTACCATGATTTCCTTTTGGTGCTAAGGCTTTGTCCCAAAGGAGAAATACGTATCCCTAATTGAACACCTTAATATTTGAATGCTTTATAAACCATATCTTGACTATGGTTTGATGTCTACTGAAGTTGGCAAATGCTTCTTCCCTTGCATCTTCCATTTGTATAATGTCAAGTATCCCTGAATTTGTAAATTATTTATTTTCTTCCATATATTCTTGCATGAACTTGTAAGTTGGTAGCTTAAATTAATGGGGATGATTTGTTCTTGACCACATAATAGTATAAATGGTGATGCTTTCAATTCTTGCTTCACTCTAGTTCTATTTTCCCACAAAGCATGTTTATGCAATTTGGGCCATGTCTTAGGTTGTTACATTGTAAACTTTTTAATTATGTTCATCAAGTTCTTATTTATTTATTCTAATACTCCACTACCTTGAGGGTAATGATTTTATGAGAAATTTAGAATTATGTTATTATCATAAGCCCATTCAGTCATATAAATAGCTATGAAGGTTGATCCATTATCACAAACTAGTGAAATCAATGTCCCAAATATTGTGCAAATGTTCTCTTCCAAGAACTTGATTACGTCTTTAGTTATAATTTATTAGTTTCCACTACATTTTTACGCATTTTATAGTAATATGTAGAAGTAAGAACATATTTATGTCCCTTTGAAGAATTGGGTTAATGACCCATACAAAGTCCAACCCCCATTTGTCATGTCCCCTTCTAGTTGACATTGACATATCAGCAGGATTAGCCTATTAAAGGCTATTGTAAGCTAACAAGGCATGGTGAGAGAGGCAATTTTGTAGTCACTTGTTGATTACTTGGCTCAATTTCAATTGGAATAAGGTTTTCCACTATATTTTATTATTATTTCTATTTTATGGAAACTTTATTTTTATAATTTGATGCACTTTATTAATAATATAATATTATTTTATTGAGGGTGATCTCTTGAGGAAAAGCTTAAATAGACCTTGAGGTCGCACCATTTTGGGCATCCAAATTTGTTGAATTATTGTGTTGGTGAATTCTTCTCAAGTATTTGTGGAGCCAAGTGGTCTGAAGATAATCAGATTGTCACTGGGAATGAAAAACTCCTATTGATAGTGATTTTGAGGGTGTACAATATCACCTGAATTATTGCAGTTGGAGGTGATACTTTAGTCACTTCATTTGGGCAGAAATTTGTGGCCTAAGGCCAATTTTTGAGATCATTGTATTGGAGATTATTAGCCTTGGAGAATCTTATTGGAAGCATCAACTCATTGACAAGGAGAACCTGAATTTTTATGAAGGAATTTTCTATGCCATGTCTGAAGCAACAGGGATGCCATTAGAGCCATGTTTGTTGTCTCTCCATTCGCTAGAGCTCCTACTTACAACGATTTCCATTGGAAAGTGGGGTGCATCATTCCTAGTGTTATGCTAAAGGTGTTATGAATTATTGGAGACTTGGAAGCTGCAAAGATTATTTCATTCCTTTATTCTAGATCTGAACAGGGGCGACTTCCTCAGAGAATTTGTGGGCTGCATATGGTCTCCAACTTCCTAAATTTTAATTGCTTCTTTTTGGGAAAGTAAGGCATCTCCAAACTAGGTCCATTGTTGAAATCTTATGCATTTTAAATATCATTTAGCTACACTAAGAAATTGGTATGGCTGTAGGTGGCTATCATTAGTTCATATGTACTAAGCCAAGAGTCTTGGCTATTTGACATTTGCTTTGTATTGAAATATTCATATTGATGGAGACATGAATAGAGAATTATTCAAAGATACTCTTACAAATAGATTTATTAATGAAATGATGTATGGCAAATGTTTTACAAAATGTCTATTTGCTGTAGCTAGTTTTTGCATAACTAATTTCCATATATTTACATTAAAAAAAAGTCTAAAATGAATTACATATCTACATATAGATCAATTTGTAGGCATTGTAAGGATCCTTAAATCAGTCTTAGCATTCATTGCTATCAATCTACTTCAACTGAAACACTACATCAACACGCTACAAGGTTGCATATAAACTATTTGACATAATTACAATCAACATTTAGGTGAATTTGTGGACAGTTTTGAGCTAGGCTCATTACAAGTGGTATCAGAGTGGTTTCCTACCATCCTTTGGGTCAGAAATCATCTTCATTTATGCACCCAAGTGATAGGAACAAGAGATATATAGCTAGAGAAGAAAGGAAATAGAGACAAGACACATTATTAGCAACTGTAGCAGCAAGGGATAAAGTGATTGGTGGCCCTATGGAAGAAATAAGAGAAGGAAGTCCTCCTAGAAATGGAAGAAGAGATGATGATAGAGAGGTACTTAGTACTTTTAGGAGTTTAAGGGAGGGACAACAATAGATATCTGGGGTACTTGAACATCTTGAAAATACTCTACAGCAGTTGGACTTACCAAGAAGGTAGCTCCAAGATCATGATGATGAAAGGAGCATAGCTGGTATAAGGAGAATACTAAGAGCATCTTCCTACATGATAGATAGACCTACACAACCCACTTTATTGAGAGAAGAACGTGCAGTAGAAGAGAATGTTGAAGATGCTGAGGAGCCTACCTTCATTGATGCATTTATGGCTGCTCATGATGAATGGCAACTATTGACACCAAAAGCATGAGAGCTTATGCATTTTGATCATTTTATACAAACAAGGATGGACTACTACAGGTCTCAATGAGAGAGGAGGCCTCAAAATCATAATAAGGACCTTAAGCAAGCTACTAATAAGCTCACATTCTCCATGTTTGATGGTAGTGGCAAGATTACTACATAATCATGGATTCATAAGTTGGATACCTTCTTGGCTCTTCGACCCATGACAAAAGAAGAAGCCATCAAGTTTGCCACATTGCACTTGGAAGGAGTAGCACACAAATGGTGGTATCATGGATTGGTAACATTACAACATAATCAGATTACATCTTATCAAGAGTTTGTGGACAAACTTGTTGAACATTTTGATAGGAAAGATCTAGAATCATACTTCAGAGATTTAGCCCAACTCAAGCAAGTTGGAAGTTTGGAGAATTACATTGGATATTTTTAGAAATTATCAGTGATGGTTCTTAACATCTCAGAGAGATGGTTGGTGGTTCTATTTATTGAAGGATTAATGGAGCCTATGAGGGGATGGATAAAAGCCTTTGATCCTCCTACTCTTCAGGAGGCTATGAAGAAGGCTAGGAGTATGGAACTATCAACACCAAAGAATAAGTTTGTATCAAAGGGATATTATTTGAATCAAGATAATAATTCTTTCTCTAAGAAGAATAACAATCTAGATTTCAAGGACAAATCAGCAACACCTTTGGATCATGACACACTCAATGAATTAAGGAAGAAGTTGTGTTTCTATTGTAAGGGGCCCTATGATGCAAATCATGATTGTCTCTTGAGACCAAAGGGAAAGGCTAATAGAATAATGTGGGCATATTATAAAGACTCTAGATCAAAAAAATTAGATCAACAATTTGATTCTGAAGTAGAACAGGAAGAATAAAAACATGTAGGAGCAATGAGGCAACTTGATGCACACATCACTAGCATCTAATAGGAGGGTTCATTTAGGATGCGCGGGGTCTTAGCAAGGCACAAGATAATCACTCTTCTTGATATAGGGGCAACTCACAACTTCATTGATGCTCATTTGGTTGCTAGCAGAGGCATCATGATAGAGGAATTTGAGGGGATAAGGGTTAAGGTTGCAGATGGCTATACCCTTAAATGTGAGAAGAGAATTTCAGACTTGCCCATACGATTGAACAACTATGAGTTCAAGATAGACTTTTATGTAGTGAACATGGGTGATATTGACATGGTGTTTGGCATGAGATGGTTACATGATATTGGGAAATTCACCCTTGATCTTAGAGAGATGGAGATGTCTTTTCAGGTTGATGAAAAGACTCATGTCCTTAAGGTAATTCAAGACTCTAGTTTCAGGATGATCTCTTTTAGGAGAATGGTGAGGCTAGTAAGACATGATATGGTAGAGTGGGAAACAAAATGTGTGTTGATACCTACATTAGGGGAACAACAAAAACAAGAGTACCATCCTAATATCTAAGAGTTAAGGATTAAGCATACGAAGGTGTTTAGCTAGATTCCTCTAGGGAGACCTCTAGATTGAGGGATTGAGCATATCATCAAGTGGGAGGTGGGCACCAAGCTGGTCAAAGTCACTCCATACAGACAACCTGAATAACCTCCCAAGCTTATATCACTATATAATGTGGGTAAATGCAATCCATCTATGATAGATGCAATAATGGAAAATATAAAACATTCACAACACTTAATTCTTCTTTTAGACAGTTTTGTGGATGCTTGTTTTACTCTAAGTTATTTTGGAGCAACATCTATAAATGCAAATTCAAATATAGTAAAGACTAATTTAACATCTATAGCTATGCATTTTTTCCCCTTTAACCATAATCTACTACTATCAGACCTTCATCAGGCCAAGCAGTGATTGGATTCATGACTGGATATCCACAAGCACCAAATAGAGCGTTTCCTACAACAACTATGAAAATGGAGGTTCCCTCTAGTGTATCACTTACATCAGCATCTGGTTTGCCTCATATAACTTTTGGTTCACTTTTACATGGTACTTCAAAAGGAGGTCTTGCCCAATATTCCTCATCTTCAGGTCTTTCTGCTCAAGAGACAAAATCAAGCATAGATGCAGCAAATGGATGGGATTTTAAATCAATTGTTGGCAACACAACACATCAACTTCATACTGCAACATCTTCCACCACAAATGTAAGCTTGTTAAATTATCTCTCACACTCACACTTGGGTTCAGTTGCTTTACCAAGAGCAAGTTCTCTAGGACTGCAAATAGGCAATGCTTTAGTAGGTCCAGAAGCAACCAACACTCACTTGATCCATTCAAGTGATATACAAGTGGTGTATAAGATATCAAGGAAGAGCAAAGGTGACCAAATCTTGAAATTTATTGACACATTTGTTTATGGAAAGCATGTCAAGGTCCTTCATATCAAACATAATATTCTGTAATTTTTTGGCTTTGAACCGGCTGAGAACAAGAATAGTGAGAAAGTGAAGGAAAAGCTGGAAAAACTCCATAAAGAAAACTTGGGGAATATTTGAAATGTTCTATATTTTCAATTATCAATAAATATAACTAAGAAGGAATATTTGGTATCAAAACTATTTGAATTCCTTGAGGCTCCTCATATTACACAAAATATTTTGCCTGGAGAAAAAGAGCAGAGTTCAAAGCACAGAAAAAAAAGAGAGCAGACAATGAGATGCTAGGAAGAACACTTGGAGAGATTATAGAAAAGATAGAACAAAATTTTAATTGGTCTTCTAGAGAAGACAAGGCAAAAAGGGAACTTAATTATGGTGACAATAAATCAGAGACCAAAAACATGTTTCATGCAGGGCCATTGAGTTTATCTTCCAATGACACATCTAGTTCAACTAGAGATATTAGCAGTCAAGAGGCAAGAAGGAATAGTTGGAGGAGATTGTGGGATTCTTTTAGCCCAACTTATATAAGGTGGACTTTGGCTCTAGCTATACTTTTGTCAACTGAAGACATGGACGATCTTGGTTCTTTAAGTGATAGGTGGCTTCTTGACTTTAGTGGAGAATTATATAATGATGTAATTGAAGAGGAGGAACCTTATCACACATTATTACTATTGTTCATATGTAGTTCTTCATCCATTGGCTGAGTCCTTGGATTCTTGGCTACATAAAGACACTCTGAGCGATCCTTTTGGAGAGTTGTTCTTTTATGCCAATCGTGTAATTGCTATTGTAAATTCAGTTTTTTGGGAGAAGGGCTATTTTTTCTATCAATAGGGGTCTTCAAAGAATGTTCAAGTGACTGGACAGTCAACATTGATTTCTACTAGAACCTCTGTTGGCATGGTGGGAGCTGGGCTGGTAGCTCTAAATGTTTCACAAAATTCATTTGTTTTTGGCACAATGGGTTTAGATACTGGACAACCAGTATCTTTTGTTAATACTATTATTAATGGCACACAAAGAGATGTTAATTTGGGACAATCTATTCTTGCTCTTGGTTATACCATATATTTCTTGAAAGCTTCAAAGAGTGGAGCCTCTTTTGCAAGAATTTTGTCAATAAACCTAGAACATATCAATGAAGAAATAAGTAAGGAAATCCTGCAACATCCTGAAATTAGATTGCTTGGGGATAAGCAATTTTAGGAGAGGTAGACTGTCATATCCCCTTCTAGTTGACATCAACATATCAGTAGGATTAGCCTATTAATAGCTCTCATAGGCTAATAAGGCATGGTGAGAGAGTCATTTTTGTAGTCACTTGGTGATTACTTGGCTCAGTTTCAATTGGAATAAGGTTTTCCACTATATTTTATTATTATTTCTATTTTATGGAAAATTTATTTTTATAATTTGATGCACTTTATTAATAATATAATATTATTTTATTGAGGGTGACCTCTTGAGGAAAAGCTTAAATAGACCTTGAGGTCTCACCATTTTGGGCATCGTGATTTGTTGAATTGTTGTGTTGGTGAATTCTTCTCGAGTATTTGTGGAGCCAAGTGGTCTGTAAATAATTAGATTGTCACTGGGAATGAAAAAATCCCATTGATAGCAATTTTGAGGGTGTGCAATATCACCTAAATTATTACAATTGGAGGTGATACTTCAGTCACTTCATTTGGGTAGAAATTTGTGGCCTAAGGCCAATGTTTGAGACCATTGTATTGGAGACTATTAGCCTTGGAGAATCTTATTGGAAGCATCAACTAATTGACAAGGAGAACCTAAATTTTTATGAAGGAATTTTCTATGCCAAGTCTGAAGCAATAGGGATCCCATTAGAGCCGTCTTTGTTGTCTTTCCATTTGCTAGAGATCCTACTTACATCGATTTCCATTGGAAAGTGGGATGCATCATTCCTAGGGTTATGTTGAAGGCGTTATGAATTATTGGAGACTTAGAAGCTGCTAAGATTATTTCATTCCTTTATTCTAGATCTGAATAGGGGCAATTTCCTCAGAGAATTCATGTGGTCTGCATATGGTCTCCAACTTCCTAAATTTTAATTAATTCTTGTTGGGAAAGCAAGGCATCTCCAAACCATGTCCATTGTTGAAATATTATGCATTTTAAATATCATTTAGTTGCACTAAGAAATTGGTACGGCTGTAGGTGGCTATCATTAGTTCATATGTATTAAGCCAAGAGTCTTGGCTGTTTGACATTTGCTTTGTATTGAAATATTCATATTGATGGAGACATAAATAGTGAATTTTTCAAAGATACTCTTATAAATAGATTTGTTAATGAAATGATGCATGGAAACTGTTCTACAAAATGTCTATTTGCTATAGCTAGTTTTTGCATAACTAGTTTCCATATATTTGCATTAAAAAAAAAGTCCAAAACGAATTGTATATCTGCATATAGATCAGTTTTTAGGCATTGTAAGGGTCCTTAAATCAGTCTTATCATTCATTGCTATCAACCTACTTCAACTGACACACTACATCAGCATGCTACAAGGTTGCATATAAACTATTTGATGTAATTACAATCAGCATTTAGGTGAAATTGTGGATAGTTTTGAGCTAGGCTCATTACATCATTCAGTAAAAGTTTTATCAATCATAAAAGGTCTCAATAGCATGGCTGCTTTAGGTTCTTTAGTGTTGAAAATATGACACTAATGACATTATATAACATGTTTATGGACATCCTTGAAGATGTTGGGATAATAATATCCTTCCCTCAAGATCTTATGAGTTGTTGTCTTTCTAAAAGGGTGTCCACTTCCAATCTTTTCATGAAAAGTACTCAAGATCTCAGTTACTTCTCCTTTGAGACACATCTGAGGTATATTCCTTCATAATTTTTCCTAAGGAGTACCCCATCATTTATTAATAAATGTGATGCATTGAGTCTCAAAGCTCTTATTTTCTCTCTAATCAATCCTACAAGATAATAACCATTGATTAGAAGATGAAAAATTACATCATACCAATCATTTGGTTGAAAATGTTATTGGTCCACCTGCATAACTTTCACTTTAGGATTGGTGTTATCTATTAATTAAATAAATTTTTGACACCTTAACAACTTGGAAATTTTTATCTCAATATCATAATCTTGGATTATAGACATCCATTTACCTCTTCTCTCTCCCAATTCACATTGACTAAGCATAAGTTTAGTGGCAAGATCTAGGAATATTGTATGCACTTTATTCCTAAGAATGTAATGTCTAAACATCTTAATAGAATTAAATAAATCTAATGCTTGTTTGTTAATCATAAAAAAATTACCTCAACATTTTTAAAATTAGTTCTCATAAATGTAATAGGGTGATCACACTTATCTATTTTCTAAGTTAAAATAACAACTAAAGTATTTTCAAAAGTAAAAGAATAGAGATAAAAAGATTTTGTCAAATAAAGACTTATCAATATTGGGTCCTATATAACTAATTCTTTAATGTCCTTAAAGTCTTTCCTTGTCTCTTCATTCCATATGACCTTGGAATCCTTCTCCAACATGTCATTCAATGGCTTCACAATTTTTACAAAACCAAAAATGAACTTTATCACAAAATTTATTTTCCCAGATAAAGACTTTAATTATTTTCTACTATTATGGGGTTCTATCTTGGATATGGCATCAACTCTATTAGGATATATAAAAATCTCATCTTTGGTTATAACATGTCCTAGTAACAAAAAATGTTTTTCTTAGGATTGGATGAAAATTCGTACCTTCTACAATGTTCAAATACCTATTGTAAATCCATAATATGGTCTTCTCTATTTTTATAAAAAATAGTTAGATTTTTATATATATATATATATATATATATATATATATATATATATATATAATGATGCACTTACCTATGAGACCTTGAAAATCATGGTCCATAGTTCTTTGAAAACTTTCTCCAACATTTATTATCCCAAAATTCATCCTTTTATAGGAAAAAGTGCCCCACTTAGTTATAAATGCAGTATTCATTCTATCCTCATTTACAAGCACTTGATTATAACTTGAAAAATCATCAAGAAAAGTAATTGTAGAAAAACTACTAACAATTTCAATGACTTGTTCAAAGGAAGGTAAAAGATAATTATCCTTTTCAAAAGCTCTATTTATATTTTTAAAGTCTATGCATAATCTAATTTCTCCATTTTTTTTTGACCATCACTAAGTAAGCTACCCAAATATAATTTCTAATGGGAAAAACTATTTTTTCATACAATAGCTTCTTGACATATTTATATATTAATGGCTCTAAAATAGGGTTAACTAGTCTTTGTTTCTACCTAAAAGGTTTATAGGTTTATTTTAATGGAATGGTATCGGTAATGACTCTAGGATAAAATATATTTAAGTTTTCATAAGACCATGATATAACATCTTTGTATTTGATCAACAACTATTTATCCTTTCTCAATTATTCATTTATGTGGGTTGTACTAATATTTACTAGTTGAGGTTGACCTTGAGTTCCTAGATCAACTACATTGTAAACTTTCCCATTGAACTTGGGAACTTTGACAGATGTAGCTAGTTTGTTTTGATCAAACAATGTTTCTAAGGAAATCATGCCTTTAGGAATTTTTTTGTCACTTAACTTCACTATCTTATCATCAACTTTGTCTTCATCAAGAGTATTTTCATTGACCTAATCAATGATGTGAGACTCAAATACTCATGAAGTTTATGATTTGTTGATCATCACTAAATAATTAAAAATGATTGACATTGTCAAGAATTATGGGACATGGAACCAATTTAATGCTAATGTTGCCTTATTTAGAATATTGATTGGGCATAAGATTAGTTAAAGCTAAGGCTAGTTCATAAAAAAACTTGTTTTCTTCACTAGGAATTGAGACAATGTTAAAAGCATCAAAGTAATCAATCAAGTCTCACAATCTAAACTTGTAATTCTTAATATAAGATAATTTGCATTAGAAATTACTTATAACCTGACTAACTACTAGTTAAGAGTCAACATACACTAGTAGTTATTTGACCTTGTGTTTAATAACAAATAACAATCTTAATATTAAAGCTTTATATTCTACTAAATTATTAGTGAAATAATATTGAATTTTGTAAGAAGTATTAAATTTCTTCCCAATGGGATTGATTAGAATAATTCCTACTCTAGATCTAGATTTACATCTAACACCATCAAAGTATAATTTCCATATTCCAAGCATAACATGAGAGCATTTAGAGTCACATACCTTAGGAGTGTCAAGAGTGTAAACTCCTAACTTAGAATTTAACATGTTGACCTTTTCATTTACTAAATTATATTTAGTGATCATGTGTTTCATCTTTGGCTCTCTCTCAATCCAAATTTGACTAGGAACTCCCTTTCATGGAAGCCACATATGAGAAAAATTAGTGGAAATGTACCCATTTAAGAATTTGGTCTAATCCCTATTGAGAAACATACCATAAGCATTAAGAATCTCCATAATTTGAATGTATATGAATTTATATATCCTTGGATCAGAGGTAAACTGCATATGAACATTCACCAATTCACCAATTACTTTAACTCTTGATTTGTCTAATTGAGTAACTATTTTATCATAATTAATTGGAGTTAAACCAAGTTTTTATTAAATACCTTTTGGTATGATATTGGAAGAAACACCTAAATATAAAAAAAAATCAAGTTTTTACCAAAAACTCTAATTGCTATCAAGAAAGGGGGAACTTCTACTATGTTCGTATACATTACTACATTGAAATTTACAACCTTTTATGATTTACTAGGCTTCTTGGATAAAGATTCAAGTAACAAGTCTCTTTATTCAGTAATTTAAGTCATTTAATGTAAAGTGATATTAGCTTTAGTCTTTTTCATATCCTCAACTATATTATACCCACTCCTAGTAGAATAACTAGATGTATCAACATTGTTTTTAGAGGTACTTCCCTTTGGAGGTTCAGGAGGAGTATCAAATTTATTTGGTGGATTTGAAGTTGTCAGTGGTTGTTTCTAATATATATTCCTTAGTGGATAATTATTATTCAAATAATATTGAAAATCATGAATCTATTTAGGAGTGTCCTTAGGCTCATTCTCCTTTTTGAATGGAAAATCAAATATCTCCACCATCAGAGTTGTATCAGCAGGCTTGGATGACTTTCAAGAACCAGATGTGCCTACAATATTATCTTTTTAGGTCAACCTTCAAATGTATTGAAATCATATTTAAAAAATTCAAAGTCATTAACAAACTCTATATAATCCAACTCACCATTATTTGAAGTGTTATGAACTCTATAATATTTAGTTAAAGCTACATCAAATAAGTTTATCTTAGGATTGTTCTTATTGTCAGATGACTCATTATTTTTATTTTTATTGTTGATATTATTTTAATTATGAAACTATTTTTTATTTTATTGAACCTTTGATAAAAATAATTTTTATTAGAGTTTTCCCCAGTGTTACCTACTTGTTTTTACAACTAAAGAAAACTAGTGCTCAGTTTTTGAACCATTTTGATTATAGATCCATTCTCACTTTTTTGTGCCTTTCAATTGTGAACTTGTGTATTATTATTATTATTATTATTATTATTATTATTATTATTATTATTATTCATTATCACCAAAGATCTTTGATATTTTGGATGAAATACATTTGTGGTGTTATTCAAGAATCCTAGGTTTTCACCAGGATGATAATGACTCAAAGGTGACTGATTCAACACTAGTGTTTGGTTCAAAGTATGCATATTTTTATTGGTACTAGGAATGGCATTCAACATAGGCATATTATGATTGATATTTGAGATAGCATATGATAGTTGACCCTAGGGATATATGTGATAATTTATTATCATAGATTTAGTATATGCCAAGGTTAATGTGTTTATGACTCCAATATACATTTTCAAAAACACAAAAGTCATGGCATATAGAGAATACTTATAAATATATAAATTAGAAGATTCATCAATTATATAGGGAGATATAGTTCTAATCAACATCTTCTAGAATCTGGAATTAAAATCTCTAATGGTTTCCCTAAAATCTCTTTTCATAGTGGTGAATTATTGATAAAGGATACAAGTATTGATGATCTTTCCAAATTGATAAATGAAAATACTATTAAAATCATTCCAACTGGTAATGTAATTCTTAGGAAGGTTGAGAAACCAATCATATGTTACATCTTTAAAAGTAAAAGGTAATAATCTACATACAACATCTTCATGAATAACATTTAAAAGTCTTAAAGAAACCTTAAAATATTTGATATGTTCTTTAGCAGTAACCACACCATTAGGATTGAAAGAAGAAAAATATTTCTCTAAATTTCTAGGTATGTAATGTACCTAAATAGGAACATTGATGGAAGATCCACCAGACCAAGCCATACCTTGATAAGGATTGAACATAGGAGTACCATGAATAGGTGAAGTAGGTTGAGATTTGGAAATCCTTTACTTACCTTTATCTTCTCTTGCTTTCTTATGAACTTTGAATGAAAGGAGAGGTACCCTTGATTCAAACCATGATCTAGTCCTGATTCTTAGAAGTTATAGATTGTAAACTTTGAATCCTATTCAATATATGATGTCTAAACCTTATCTTTGCCAAGAATAATGATTATATTTACATGTTAACAAAATTTTCACAAATTTATACAAATAAAAACTATATTTAACTAAATTAGCTCAAAGATATATCTAAACTAGTGAATCTGAATGATATTTACACTTCTAAGTTCAAATAAATCTAAATTTGGAAAGAATCAACCAATCTTTGAAAAAAATTGCTATCACTAACCTTGAATGCATCATATTATCCAAGCTTAAACTACCTTTGCAACAACTTATCATGAATCTTCAAAGAATAGCTATCTTTAGCTAAATAATCCTAAAGACTAGTTTAAAACCATGAATATCAATTATTTTTACACAATTGAAATAAGAATAACACAAATATGCAATGGATTAATTGATCTTCGAACAAAATTAACTAAAATTATAAAATAAACTTTAAATTCATAAATATTTAGCTAATGGCCCTTTGTCTGGTGCCAATTTTCCATGCCTATAGATCACTGAAAGTTCATCACAGGGTTTGACTGATGTTTAAGAAACACTTCTCATTTCTTAATTTAGATAATTCATTTCATGAGTTATTGGTTGTGATATTATTGATATCTATGGTGGAGTAGTGGTAAAGCTAAATAGATATTCACAAAATGAAATATGAATGGCTGTTGGGAGCAACCATGGTCTTAGGCTTGCTTGTGAAATTTTAGAGTAATCTAAACTAAGTAGAGTAAATGTTGATCAAAACATAAGGTCTAAATTATAAGCTAGCATTTATATTTACAATGGAAGCTAAACTAAATTGATTTGATTAAAAAATAAATAAAAGGAAGGGTAGGGAAGAGAAGAAATATGTTGTTGGTCTTTCATCTAGACATTATGACAAAGCTTAAATTTTATCCAAACATGCACTTAAACCAATATATGACATGAAATATCTAAATCTCATATCCTATCATATATTAAGAAAACATCTAAGGATTTTATAAACAATACAAATAAGAGCTAGATTCAATTTAAAGATTTACCCTATAAGTAAATTGTATTAGGACATATACAAGCAAAGCAAAACAAATGAAATGAATCTAAGATCTTTAAATAAATCTAGAATAAGCTCAAATTTACAACTCTAAATTCAAATGTTCATGTCTAGAATCCATAAAAATAATTCAAGCTTGAGAATCCAAATAGATAATTAAGAGAGCAGCCATAATAGCGAAAACACAAGTAAATAATAGACAATCTTTGTAAAATTCCTTACTTGTATTAATTGCTCCATGTTTATAAATGATTTTTATAAAAAAATCACCTCTCTTTACAAATGACAATACCCATTTTATAGAATACTAAGGAGGTATATTATTCAATCATGTCAGATGATAATTATATAAGTGTCATGGATAGTTGTCCCTTACAACCTTCTCGAACTAGACACTTTCTAAATGGATTTACTTATAAGCAATTCACATTAAAAGATGCACATACTTTTACAAATAAAATATTACTTTTTAAAAATAATATACATGTTTAGTTACAAAATAATATGCTAAAGTCAAAAAATTTGACTTTGAGAAGCACTTATTGTAGTCCTTTGTTTTTACTACATGGTCTTCGTTATTTTGTTATTTTTATTATAAATTAACCTAAGGTTGATGATGGGTTCCATGAAACCTTCCTTCTCATGATATTCCAAGCCTTTTAGGTCCTTCTAAATCCTATCCAAATATTCCTTGATGCTTCTTGCATCTCCTATCTTGTCCTTCATAGATATGATCATATCCAGGATCATTTTATTGTTTTTCCCTAATTTACCTTAGATTTAACTCTTCACCTACTACATGAAATAAATTTTTATATATTTTAACTCATCATCTATGAGTAATCCCATAGGAATAATCATAGTATTATCCTTGATTAGGCTTTTTAATATATGTATTAAACTATTTTACAATTGCTTCAGATCACAAGAAATATCTCCCATTTCCTTGGAGAATTTGTTCATAACTTTGATATTCTCTATTAATGTGTCCATAGCCATATAATGTGTGCCAAGCTAACTATTTTGAACCTAATAATTTGGTCCTTTATGAAAATATTGATCAAATCTTTCACTATGTTGCTTAATGTTTACCATTGGCCAACTTGGTTTGAAGCCAAAGTACCCTATTTTTTAACCATATAATTCTTGTACTTTAATACCTTAAAGGAGTTGAATAGGTCATACATGCTTTCCTCAAATTTATTTATCATATATCTCAAAATAGACAAAATGTATTACTCATGTAAATTCTTCTTTTCTTACTTTATCCCTTTGATGGAATCTTGCAATTGTTGTGTCTATGCTTGAGATAATGCAAGAAGATATTCTTAAAAAATAGGATATTCACTAGGCCTTTGTCCTTGATTCTAAGTCAAACTAGTCAATGGATTCACTTTTTGATACATAATTTCTTCACCTCTTGTCATGACCCTTTTCTCTATCACTCTTTGTAACCCAACAGTCTCTGGATAAAACTTGATTCCAACTGAGGATTGGGTCACTTGTGGGTTAGGACCTTTATTTATGATTGTCCTACTAAATGTATTATAGTATCCAATCTTCTTTCCTTTTATTATTATAGAGCTACTATCTATGGTTTCATTTCTTATTCCATAGAGATACTAGTGGCTTTCACTATAGCCCATGGATGATAAGTGGGAAACTTATCCAATTTAGATTCATAAAATAACCACTCAAGAATAGGTGGACCATATAAGATGTTATCTTCACTCAAAAAATCACTTCTATCATGGGAGGAGTGATGGTCACCTTGGGATTCTTATCTTCATGAACAAGGGTAGTCTCTGCTTTTCTCTTGGGAGGGTCAACATATACTATGTCCAAATATTTTCCTTTGTCATCCTTATTTCCCTAAAATATTGTTTTTTATTCTTCATCTAAATCTATATATGTCATAGATAACATCTTCAATAAACTCTTAAGGATCTATGGCTATCATATGAACCTCTTCTTGATGTAATTCATGTTCTACTACCTTGGAAGGTTCTATTGTTGATGAATTAGAAGAAATATCACTTGGATTTATTTCCTCTAGCCTTTACTCTTTAGGATTATTTTATATATGTGTCTTTACTTGTCTACTGTTTGATGGAAGTCTAGAATATTCACCACTTATCAAATGATATTACCTGGGCCCCAACTACTACCTATCATTTACCTTCTAATCTCTTTGTAATCTAGAGTCAGGTCTTATGTTATGTTCCTTCATTATTGTTGTAACTTCAAATTATGAAGATTATTTAATGTATATGGAATCAAAGGCACTAATTTCATGTTCATAAGGTACATTTAAAATACCTTTGGTTATTAAATGCTCTTTCACTTTCCCATAAGGGTCCTATTGCCTAATATAATCCATTTTTAGTTTGAAATATAACATATGATTTGATGTTACCTCAATATTATCCCACTATCTAAATGTAGTATTTCCAATTGTCATTGGGAAACTATGAAGAAATCCCTTTCTTTTGGTTTGACAAATACCATTTACACCATGGAATAATTAGTATGCCACCTCTTGCTCCACTAGATTATTAAGAACATGGAATGGCAACTTGAGAGGAGAATTTTGAGTTCCCTCAATCCTTATGATAGTATTATTAGCATAAAACAATAAATCCTATTGAAAATATTGTGATTGACATCAAAGGTCTAGAATTATTGGTGATAAATTCCCCATTACATTTAATGGTGTTTTTAATATTCACATCTTTGCTAATGTGTGTTAATATTAATTTAATATTAATGAATATATTTTTGGTAGCGTATAAGTCAAAAGAGGGCCCATGGAGAAGTCAAAGAGTCATGGGGTAAAAGACAAAATAGGAATGGGATAGATTTTCTCATTAAGAGTCATCCTAAGGAATTTCAAGAGCCACCATTTGAAGACAAGAAGTATGGCACATTTTTCTTTGAAGGGACACTGTGAGGAATGAAAAAAGTCACCAAGATAAAGATAAAAGAGGAAAGGATGCTTTTGCTTATGATGGGTCACCATATGGCTTTTCAAATGCAATGATATGAAGGGTCATGCAAGTTTGGAACCATTTTCTATGAGGATTGAAGGGTCACAAAGGGTGAATGCCAAAGGTCATTTGGAAAGCTATAAATAAAGGCTTGAGAATCAATTTTTAATTTTTCAAGAGAGTGCATGGTTTGTATTTTTTTTCAAAGAGAGACAAGTAGGAAATATTGTAGAGTTCTATCTTTTCTTGAGTAAGAAGCATTGAGATATAGTTGTATTTTATACACAAGAGGGTTTGGTGATCACAAATATTTGCAAGGGGTTAGTGCTCACAAATAGTTATTGTCTTGGTGCTTGGTAAAGGGGTTGGTGCTCCTATAAGTTGGTGCTTGTAAACTTTGTATTTTGAATTGGTTCTCATTAATATACTTGAGATTGTTCTCTATGGTTTTTCCCACTTTGGGTTTCCACATAAAAATATGGTCTCTCTCTCTCTCATGTGGTTTAAATTATTATTTCATTTTTATTACATATCTTGAATGTGTGATTAAGTGGTTAAAGAAAATAAATTAGATTAAGTAAAAAGATATATAATATACTAATTCACCCCCCTCTCAATGTTTTAGATTAAGGTAAAAATAGATTTTGAAGGGACCCCAAAACCCTGAACAAAAGGAGAAAGATAAAACAGAAACGTCCACAGGAAAGCCTAAAGCCTACTTCACCAAAGTAACAAAACCAAGATACAAAGACCAAAAGCTAACAACGAACATCCAAAGATAGCCCCCAAGTTTTATAGAGACCTAGAAAATCCATAGTAAAAGATAAAAAAACCAGGTACCAAGACCAGAAAATAGAACCAACTAGCAGAACCAACTAAAAGAACCAGGAACTATTATTCTAGTTACAATATCATCTTCACTACTTCCTTACCTTTCACAACAGTGTCCTGGATGGCAGCAGTCACCTGCGTAGATCCCTCTTGCATTGCTTTCTTTCTTGAGCTTTGTCTAGTTCTCTTGCCAGGCCCGTCCAAAGTTTTGATTTCCTCATTTGCTCTCTTTCCAATGTTTACAGCAGCAACACAAATGCTAGAGGTTACCTCCTCCATCTTTATTCTACTTTCCTTTATGAGTTACCTTAGGTTGTTCTCATACTCTTTGAGTTTTATGGGAATATCCCTCATCTGCTTTTCCATGTTATTGATTTTGTTCCACACTGCCTCCTGTTTACCATCCTATATTTCCATTTTCCTTTTGATTTCCATTATCTCCTTATACGTCCATAAATCGAATTGAAGGGTAACATCAGCTTTACAATTGGCCAATCTAGTAGGTTTGTCATTCTACCTTTTTTCGCTCCAATCTTCTATGTTCTTTTTAGGACTGCTTCCAACTTCTTCAATATAATCCTCCATTTCCATTCGTTTCTATTCCTTTATATCAGCAGGGCTTACATTTTTGTTACTTACTTCCTTTACTTGAGCTCCCATTTCCAATATTTGTTTAGCAACCTGAACTAGATTTTCCTTTTCATTAATTAGATCAGAGTCCACAGTAGGATCATCTAGATCTTTATCCATTTCCTCAAACACTTGTTGGTTTTCCTCAGACTCATGGTTGTTGTTTTCAGACTTTTCCTCTATAGTGACTCCTTCTTTCTCATTATTTTCTTGCACTTCTTCTTCCTCACTGGAACTTGAATTCCCACTTTTTGTTCCTCCTTCTTCCTCCATACTCTCCTCCCTAGTGTTTTCAAAAATTTCCCACTCTGTTTCCTCATTAGCAATCTGGTTATTGATGCTTGGGAGTTTGAATTTAGCTTTTTCATTCCCTTTTACTATTTCTTTCTTATTACTCCTTAGGTCCTTGTATTTTTTTTAATAAGGATTCTTTACAATGGCCTTATTCTTGCAATGCCCTTCAATTATAAGAATTAACCCCTCATGTAGGATTGGATGAGATTCCTTTTTCCTATGAGCGAACAGACTTTAGAGCAAGGAAAAACGTAGATAAAAAGGAAAGGAAATTCTTACCTTGTGTCTGAAGTGATTGAGGAATACAATGTGAAATTTGTGGACTCTTTTGCTTCTTCCATCAAGTATGATGTACTCATGGATGTAGCATAATACGTCCCTCCACATGCCCTTAATCTTCTCCAATTCAAAAAAATCTCCACTTTTTTCCAGCTGCTACTCCTCAGCATCCGTTTTAGGGAATTTGCAAAAAGCCTCATTGGAAATGCTTGTCTGCTTTGAAAATTTTATTCCCTCCATTGGAAGTCCCATCACCTCCACTAAAAATTCCTCAGTGAGATTCACTGTAATGCCATGCAAGGTAACCCTATCATCAGTCTAGTTTTTAAAAAAAAGCTGTTGTGATATGGGGTTTTGAGCCATGAAGCCGTTTCATGTAACTCACAACCTTTCCTCTCTGCAGTATCTTCCAGACATCTTCTTTTCCTTTCCACTCTTTGCAATATTTGGGTTCCTACTTCTTTGGTTCTCCTTTCCTATTATGAGCCATACGTATCTCCTTTAATGCCTAAACCTTGTCAGCTAAATAATGAACTCGACTATTACCAATTTGTACCAAAACTCACCTATATTTTGGCACGTTTTGAATCCTTCTCATGTACTCTAGTACCTTTCTATTTAATGAGTGTATATCTTCCTCCGTGGATCCACTCCCCCAAATCATTAGTTTTTTATTCCAATCTAATCTCTCCCTCCTTAGTATGAATTGCATCATGATGAATAAGCGCTCTAAGATCCACGTTCTTGTTTAATGTCTCCTACCAACTCACCTTGTGTCCTGCTCAAACTGCATAATTTGCTATCCAATCAGTAACTCCGTTTGCTTCACGATAAGTATGGGTAATAGTGACTTTCTCAAATTTATTTATGCCTAACAATATCCCCCCTTCTCAATGCTATTTATACTTAATAATATCCCCCATTGCTTCAACATATTTCTTGATCAAATGACTAACTCTCTCTATGGGAATCCTAGTTATGGCCTTACTTAGTGCTAGGTAGACATAGTAACATATAAATTGAATGTGATTCCTATACTTAGAGATGTTGAACTTAGAATAATATTGGGAAATGGTCTAAGTACCACTTAGAGACCATTAGCTCTAATTTGGATTTTTTCAAGTTGAACATAGGGAATCTAGGAGGTAGGACATCATTTTAAATTATTTATTCTTCATATTCTTGATTGCATATATTTGTCTACTCAAGGAGATGCTAATTATCTAACCTAGTTGGGGAATGATAACTCTTTCAATTATAAAATATAATATGGGTACCCACATTGGATCAACATATGTTATGGTTACACATCCATATACTTTGTTTAATATTATCATTACCATCCTAACCCCTAGTCTGAATTAACATATTAAGATTTTCTTATTAAGGTCAACAAATACCTAGTCACCAAACTCTAACCACATAGCTAGGGTATCTATTAAATTATGCTCTTTTTCCCATGAGTTAATTGAGGTCAAGTCAATTTGGGGTTTAGGAAGATTTTAATAAGAATGAAAGGCAATTGGGGAAATGTAATCAAAATTCCTCTAATTGTGTTTATTAATTAGCATGTCCTTATCTATCTTACCTTCCTTAAAAATGTGACCAAGAATATCAATGCAGTGAAGTACCTCAAGTTTTGTAGCTACGTAGTGAACTCCAGTCATTTGTATTAGTACAGTGTCATCATAGATCCTTTTTACAAAGAGAATATTTTCTTCTCCTCTGCTGATAGTTGGCTAGTTCTCAATTATCCAAAATATTTTAGACCAATTGTTATGCCCTATGTTTATATTAATAGTAACAAACTCCATGTCCTTAAACACATGACCTTCTACATCTATTATCAAATATAACTCCACATCTTGAATTGAAATATGCTTACGGGTTTCCATATATATGATCTTGATTGAATTATCCTAGTTGGGATGATAATCCAACTATTTCAATTTAATTACAATTATTTTGGAGATAATTTAGGGCAATTTATACACCTTAGGGGTTTTTGAAGGTTTATGTAGGATTTTAATGGTGGTCATCTAGTTTGAATAATGAGCTCTTATGAATTAGATTGAATTTGATCTACACATTTATACATTTCATGTGCAAGGACAACAATATATCCAAATTTGACATGTCTCACTTATGTGGCATTGCCATGTCACGCTACTCATTTATTAAAAATATGACCATTTGTCACTTGTAGACACATGACATTACCTCATGTGATATTAAAGCTCGATCAATTCACATCATTGATATGTTAAAATTACTCCTACCATTGAATTCATCATGGGAAATTGATCTTTCATTTGAGTTCCCAAGACTATTCCACTTGGTAGCTTTGTGGGCTCTTTATATATCTTGCAAACAAACTCCATTGCTTAACACCTTTTTAGCACATGGAAACCTCTCACTAGATTTAGGCCCATTGAATTTTTGACCTAATCCACACCATTGATCTTGATCTAAAATCTTGAATGTTATTCGATGATCTCCATATGTTTCATCATGGTTATGGCATGTGTCACCATTGCATTCGATCTAAGCCCTTTAAAAATTCCACCTTCATTCACACCATCAATATATGAGATTAATGAATAAATATGTATCACTTATTACTTATAATTTGTATTCACAAGGCACAACATGAATGATTGATATGATTAGACACTTTTCAATATTGTGATATTTGTCCTTCTCACTTCCTTTTCACAAGATCTTTGACAATTTGATTATTCACTCACTATTAGATTTTTGATCTACCTATAAGAATGTAAAAATTGTCACTCTTATATTTCATATCAAGAGCATTGATAATTTGACCTAGGTGGGTGCCTATATACCATTGATCTTTTATTCAAGTTCCCAAGATCTTGACACTTGGCATTTTCATGTTAATTCATTCTTGCAGATGATAAACAAAGTAAGGGCTCAAGAACACAAAGAAAACTTAGGATAAAGTTTTAGATTAAGGTTTTGGTCATGTTTAATAAACATGATTAGAAATTTATGATAAAATTTAAACTAAGTTTAAAATATAATAAAAATGCCCCCATGTTTAATTAGTCCCTATGAATAATAAAATATACTAGGTGAGGTTTTGGGATATAAAGGACTCACCATAAAATTTTAGACTAAGGCTTTAGTTGTGAGAATAAACATGATTATATATTTAGGATAAAATTTAAAGTAATCCTAAGGCATAATAAAATATTCACATGTAAATTTGATCCTATTCAAATTTGAATCTATTTCAAAAGATCTAGGCTAAAAAATATTAGACCAAGGTTTCTTACGTGATTTAAAAATAGATTCAATTAATCAATTTAAAATACCAAGGTTTGATCAAAACAAAGGGTCAAATTAGCATCAATGTATAAAACCTTGAACGTTATTCATTCAACTAGATCTCTGTTAAACTTGTAACATGGAAATACAACAATTAAACATTGGAAATATTAGATAAAGTCAAATTAAGGAAACATGCTAATGTCAACTATATAAACACATGATATTCAATAATGTTTACTGATCAAGTATAGCACAATTATCATGATATGAACTAGGGTCCTCATTTTCAAAAAATTGGAGTATGTTGACCTCAACACACTATAACTAAAAATATTTACATTCTATGTTGAGTTACTTTATTGTTCTATCATACTAGGTTTTCTACTAAAAATGAATACAAAAAAGTGAAAAAAATCTGTCATTGACATGTTTGAGGATAAAAATCAAAGGATAAATATTGCCAAAATTAACAACATGATTAGTATTTTTCCTTTATCCACCAATTAAAAAATGATATTCATGTGAATATTAGAGTGGACATCTACCCACTCTAAATGAGAACCATGGAAGGGTTATTAGTAGGATAAATGTTACTCATCATATTATCACTATAACTAAAAATATATACATGTTATATTTAATTACTTTGGTGTTTTATCATACTAGGTTTTATAACAAAAAAATCCAACTGAGTACATACAATGTGTCACTAACATGTTAAGAAACAAATAACAACCATTTACCATAGCAACAACATGGTTAATACTCATCATATATGCAATAATTAAATATTGAAATTCATGTGAATCTTAGAGGGGGAAGCTACCTTCTATAAATGAGTAACATGGTAGGGATACTAGTATAATCAATGTTATTAATATTATTTCATTATAATTGAAAAATTTTACATGTTATCTTGAATTAATATATTGTTCTATTACACTAGGTTTTCTATAAAAAAAAATGAATCCAACCATGTTTAAAGAGTATGCCATTGACATGTTTGAAAATAAATGAGAACTATTACCAATACTAACAACATGACAAATACTAATCCTATTTTCCCTTTGTATTACTTCTAGTTTTTGCCTTCCATGTTTAAAACTTTTCTAGTTAGGCATATCCCCATCCACATTTCATGATGGGACATGTAGAAAATATCAAAGGAGGCATGTATCTCATCCAAATGCATAATTCAATTATATAGTTGGGTAATTGTTTTAACAAGAATTTTGATTATCTTGAGTTCACAAGTAATATTTTTTGGGGATATTAATAAGTAACACTAAAATTAGAATACATAAGTAAATAATTATGTAAACCAATCCATATATGTACTTCAACACTTAATTCACATTACAATATGAAGTGTTTCCTTCCTAAGACTACCCCATACTTAAATTTTTTATATAAACTTATTTGTTAGATTTTTCCATCGATAGTTATGAGCCTTAATTTTTAAAAATGAGCAATTTTTTATGCATTTCCAATTGTTGGAGAGAACATTATTGAGAAAAAATCATATATTGTACGAAATAATTTTTTCTAGAATGTTGCATCATGTAATATAAGTTGTTGAATAACATAAAAGGTATGGAAATCAATCAATTTTAGGTTTTTAGTGTTTTTTGTATCTTTGAAATTATTTTGATTAAAATTTAATTTTTTGATATTTATATACCTCCTCCTTAAGCATAAATTTGAGTTTGTTAATGTTTTCTAGTGAAATTATACTCCTGTGTTTAGCCTTAAATTTATAAGTGTTGGTATAGGATTAAGTATTTATAACACAAGAGTGATAAAATAATCTATAGAATTATAATTAACATAAAATAAGGTTAAAACATACTCTAAATTTATACAATTGATTACTAAAAATAGTAAATCACAAGTATTGAAATAAATAATAAAAAAATGGTACTTAGTTTACTATTTGTAGATAGATTTGGAATAGTATCAAGTGTAAAATACATATGATAATTATTTTACATCAATTATTAAATTATTTAAAGTTCACTTCTATGTCTATAGAGACTACCATTAGATCTAGACACTACCATGAATGTTAGTGTCTAACTATGAAGTAGGTGTCTAATACAAAATAATTACTAGATCTAGCTATCTCCATATTCACTAATTTGTGTTTTATATCACCTTTCACTTTGTGTATTTATATATTAGATATAAGTTGTATCTATTTTTTTATTGATTAAACCTAACTCTTCACACTTCTTTGCCCTTGGAATGCATTTTATTAAAAAATACATTAGTGGGCTCACAGTGTTGAGCTACCCCAAAGACCCCTCTATTAATTGGTGTTCCTACATATCCAACACTCAAATGAGGGCCTTATACTTAAGTAGTTATCCCCTATTTATGGGAAAGTGTGTGTATAATGGTGAAATATTCTATATGAATATTTAGGTAGTGACATAGCTTGTAATTTGACAAATATCACTCATGGGTTATTATTTGTCACATTTAATTTCTTTGTGGGTTACTTAAATCAATAACTAGTAGATTATGTGGTTAATGATTAGAAGATTTATTGTTTAATTCTAAGCTAGATTTGCATATGTTATTTATTTAATAGATATATTACCTATTTCCATGACCATTATCTAGATAGATAGTTGTTGTATATGTTTTATTATGCTTGTGATCATGATTTTTATCGATTACTTGTATTTCATAGTTGTTTATGTTTATATACTGATTATAGTAATGATATGAACTAAATACCAATTTTTTTGATGATGTGGATGGAGGATATTTTTCACTCACACATAGTTTTGAATGGGATTATAATAAAAAAGTGGGGTATAAATATCGATAATGGGGATTGAGAGAGATAGTCCATGGAACCGTGAACACACCACTATCATATGTTTGGAATGAAAGACATGATGCTTCCACTAAATGCTCTAAAAAATTATTTTCCTTGATTTCACTATGAGTCATAACTCTCATGTGTGAAAATTTGTTGTTGTGATATGATATGATGATTCTCACTACATTATACTTGGTAGAAACATAAGTGTGTCAATTTGGTTTATTTCTTATGTTTCATGTTGATTTTTCATACCATGCTTATTTATATAGTTGGTTATCTAGTTAAATTATGATTAGTGATATAACTTGTATCAGGTTAATGATTTTGACTATATCATTTGCTTACATATACATACTTTTCTTAGCTTTTGACTACTTGTGGGTTGAAATGATTACTTGCATTATTTTTTTGTTTTTAGGATTCTTGATGGAATTAAAATTTCAATGGAAATATATAAGATTAAATAGAAGTAAAAAATTACTTAAATCATGTTTGGAATTTAATACATTAAGAGGTGTTTAGGATAAAAATACCCCACAAAGGAACATTATTTTAGTGGATACTTTGAAGTTTTGACTCATGATGATGCATATATACATGATTCAACTTACATCATAATTGGATTTGAGAAACCTGTCATAGTTTTGTAAACCCGACTACGTAAAGACTCTGCAATTATTTAGCAAAACATATTCTTTCAAACTAATACCTCTTTATCCTTCTCCGTACATTCGGGCAATTCTCCATTCAAGTGTATCTGAAACTCTTAAACTGACATAATTATGAATAAGAGTGCCTCTACTTTCTGAAGGTCCTGCAACCCAGATAATTTCCCTATAGCTATTTGCTTACATCCCTCATAACCAAAGGCCCTTTAAAATACACATATTAACGATACAGCTTATAGATCTCTGTGTATCAATAATGAGTTATAGAATTGCATCCTTTCCTTATCTATCACAATATAATGGAAAAGATGATTAAACACCAGATTCAGTTATGAATAATACCAATACCTGTATACCATTAAATGATCTGTCCTTGGTTTGTGGGCCTTATAAATATAGACAGAATGTAAAAACCTTCATCTGACTCAGTTCTGCTATAATGGTATATATTAGCCTTTGCTTTGCACATCTCAAGTCTATATATTATTACGGGCTGGTCTAGTGGCTTTGTCGAATTGGTGTATAAATAACTTACAGGTTTGGCTTGGACTCGACAAGGACTTGGCCAGAACTCGATCTAGCAAAGGGACACATACCTTTATGTTATAAGCTCAGCCTACGTCCCATTTGATACTACGAATTTACTAGACTGTCTTCTTGATACTGTACAGCTTCACTTCTACGGATAATTCTCACCAAGTGTGATATTTGAAAACCATATAACTCTGCAAGTTTAGCTCGGCCTCAGCATGCCCTCATAGGTATGCTGGTCTCTTCAGCTCTTAATTGCAATAATCATGTTATCGAAGATGCAGAGATTTTTATGAAACAAAGCAAAGTAAAGCAAGCGCGAGTCCTTGTATTCTTTTCCATATTTAATAATGCTTTTTAGCGTTGTCAATTTCGTAGCATGCACTCTTCAAAATGGTGGAATATTTCAAATGTCAGAATTATGCACTGGGCGGCCCAACATCCAGCCTAACACCAAGGTTGTAATTAATCATTTGGCGGCCCAGAAGTTTAAACAAAGCATTTTAAAAACTACGGCCAGCAATCAGAATTACAGTCAATGCTTTTAAAATGCCTCAACAGGCATACAAGAACCGGCATGGGGATTGAGATGACCCAGCAATTACAAATTACAATGATGAAATAGGCGCTTATGTGGCTAAATTCATTGAGCGCCCAAACTGGAAATTTTCAACCATGTCTTTCTCTATATGTTGGATCAACATCATTTTCTAATTCCTAATAACAGAAACAATTCATCCTTATCTCAGTTTCACATCCACTATAGATTAATACACCATCCATAAAGGAAAGCATTGAATTTGATTAAGATCATTCCCTGATTGTATACTCTCTGCAGATGCAACACAGAACAAATACAGAATGTTTAACTTTTCTTTTCTTGCATACCTGCCTTTTTACAGACTGCTGTTCACTCTTCCTCTCTCCTTACTGAGAGGCTCTCTTTCTGTCCCTCTACATCCCACTGTCATCCTTCTTGCCGAATTCTCCATTATAGCCACTTCTCCTTAAGAGAGGTCTTTCTTCTCTCCTCTGCATACTACTCTTTCCTCTCTCTCTCTTAATGACTATTCTTTTGCTTTTAATAAACCAAAAATCATTTCTCTAACTTCTGCGCCCAATTTGGGCTGAGGATTAAAACAAGAAATAGTTTGAAATTTTACCAGCACATTCTGTATTGGGAAGATTTATCTTACGGTTGAAATCTTTCAACCATTCCCCTCATTTCCTCGACATTTACCTTTTTAGCTTTTTACTTTTAATTTTACTTTTATTTTATTTATTTATTTATTTTTTTTACATTTTCTCCTTAATTTCAATCTTTTAGAGGAAATACAATAATTTTGAAAATTCGTTTATGATGCTCCTGCATCATACTCTCCCTCTAGAAACAATTTGAACCTTAGTTCAAATGAACTGCTGCCTCCATGCCTTAGTCTTCATTCTATACCTAGATCCCACGGTCTTCTTGTCAATGTCAATGTTTGAATTTGTCTTTGCTGGCCTTTACCTTTCATCTTGCTTTTCTTTCTCTTCTGGTATGTTCTTCTTCTCATTTCTTTCTCAGCTGCAATCTCCCAACTCCATGCTTCATTCTCATACATGTCTTCGAGATCTTCTTTCAAAAATTTGTCCATTGAACTATGGACTTCATTCATCTCCACAATTTTAGCACCTGCATTCAAAACATAACAAGCAACCTTAGTAGAAAAACATTGAGGCCATGAAGCCTCTTGGCTGCCTTTACATTTCTGCTCCTGTTTCTTGACCAAAACTGTCTTGGTCTCATTGTTTTGCTCTTGTCTTGTCTCACTCTTTCCAATGCTGCCTTCATAGCTTGTACCTTCACACAACTCTCTTGAATTACCAAACAACTCCTCTATTATTCTCAACTCTACACACAACACAAGCTCATCCAAATCTTCATGTCCTATATCAAACTTAGGACCAGATTGTCTTTCATCATCTATAATTACATTCATCCATTTTATAGTTTCTTCATACAAATCAGCTTCTTCATCCACATTAGTATATTCATCAAAAACAATTGCAGTATTCATACCTTCTGTCTCCTTGCTTTCTTCAATCTCTGCCTGGAGCCATCTTGTTTGTTCTGCTGCATATTCTTTCATTTCCCCATCATTCATCCATTTTGAACTCTCTCCTTGCTGCACATTAGTTTTCATAGCCACTTTCCATTCTTCATTTTTCATAAAAAGATCATTGAATGATTTAAAAACATCATTACCATGCCAAGTACTTGTGTCATCCTTTACCTTTTCCCATTGATTTCTTGGTGTTGCTGCCTTAACACTCACATCTTCATTCTTTGCCTTCTTAGGCACCCATACTTGCTTCTCTTTCTTACCATTTCTCTTCTTAAGCCATGTAGGCATCCTACATCCATGCTTTTGTACCAGCACCTCCTCTTGCTTGGGAGTTTGCTTCTTCCACCATTTAGGCATCACATATCCATGGTTAATTGGAGACTTCACTTTTCTCTTTGTTTCTTTAACATGCATATCAACAATTTCATGTTCATAAGAAGAATCAATTTTTGAACTCACCGTTACCTCCTTAATGGGCTGCTCCATTTGTATGGCTTCTTGATTATCTGTCCTTTCTTTTTCTTTTATGCTTGGCTGCTCTCTTTCTTCTTCTTGGCATTCAATGGCATCTTGGAATTCATCTTCATCTCCCTTACCAACAGCAAACTCACTTCTCATTCCTGCATATTCACTCATGCATTTGGTGTCTTTTCCTGCACCAATTTATTTACTCTCCAAGGCCCTTCTCTTGACCTTCAATAGGCTACTCATACCTGCATTTACCCACTCAAAAACAGCATTAAATACAAAAATAAGAGACCATAATGTCTCCATGAGTATCCTCTTAATGGACACTCTCTTCTTCTCAAGTGCTCTTCCTGGCACTTCCTCTTTTCTCTCTTCTCCTCTCTTGTTCTCCTCAATGAGAACCTTCTTCTCAACTTCTTCTTCTTGCTGCCCACTTGGCAACCTCCTTATCTTCTTGCCTCTTTGGGCTTCTCTCTTTATGGCAATCTTCATTTGCCTTCTTCTCCTTTTCATTAAGAGAATTATTGGCCACTTCAATCTCTTCTTCATTGGCCATATCCATGCTTGTCTATTCAGCTGCATCCAAGACTCATACTCATCCTTAACCTTAGCTAATTCTTTCTTCAAACTAGCAATTTCTTTATCAAAATCAACATTAGTCATACCTTTGATGCTTGCTTTCCTCTTGTTGCCCTCATATACCTTGCTGCTCTGTAGTGCCTTCAACAACACTTCCATCTTTGAGATCTTCACCCAAGTCTTTTCCACCTTGGTCTCTTGATCCCTTGTCTCACCCAAGCCTTTTCCTTGACTGGTCTTTTGACAATCCACGTGGTCTCACCTAGGCCTTTTGCATCCTAGTCTTTTGATCCATCCTGCAGCAACTATTTATATAATACTTCAACAAAACACAAATCACAATCCAAGCTTATTTTACCTTAGATCTTTTTCTTGAGCATCCACTGTGCCCTCTTACCTTTGAACTCTTCAAGCTTCTCTTCACTAAGCCTTCCTTGGCTTCTTCTTTCTCTTAAGCCTCAATGGCTTGGCTGCCTTTCTCTTCACCTGTTGCTTCTTAAACAAAATAAACTCAAATCAAATAACATAGACTTCTCATACCTTTTCTCCAGCAGAGTCATTTAGTGCTGTCCCTGTTGATCTCTTTGCCAAATCCTTCACAACTGCAACATCATTCACAAATGCAACTATACCAAATTCTGTAGCAACTTATGATCCATTTCTAAGTCCCCAAGAGCCTCAAGCTCTGATACCAAATGATGCATATATACATGATTCAACTTACATCATAATTGGACTTGAGAAACCTGTCATAGTTTTGTAAACCCGACTACGTAAAGACTCTGCAATTATTTAGCAAAACATCTTCTTTCAAACTAATACCTCTTTATCCTTCTCCGTACATTCAGGCAATTCTCCATTCAAGTGTATCTGAAACTCTTAAACCGACATAATTATGAATAAGAGTGCCTCTACTTTCTGAAGGTCCTGCAACCCAGATAATTTCCCTATAGCTATTTGCTTACATCCCTCATAGCCAAAGGCCCTTTAAAATACACATATTAACGATACAGCTTATAGATCTCTGTGTATCAATAATGAGTTATAGAATTGCATCCTTTCCTTATCTATCACAATATAATGGAAAAGATGATTAAACACCAGATTCAGTTATGAATAATACCAATACCTGTATACCATTAAATGATCTGTCCTTGGTTTGTGGGCCTTATAAATATAGACAAAATGCAAAAACCTTCATCTGACTCAGTTCTGCTATAATGGTATATATTAGCCTTTGCTTTGCACATCTCAAGTCTATATATTATTACGGGCTGGTCTAGTGGCTTTGTCGAATTGGTGTATAAATAACTTACAGGTTTGGCTTGGACTCGACAAGGACTTGGCCAGAACTCGATCTAGCAAAGGGACACATACCTTTATGTTATAAGCTCAGCCTACGTCCCATTTGATACTACGAATTTACTAGACTGTCTTCTTGATACTGTACAGCTTCACTTCTACGGATAATTCTCACCAAGTGTGATATTTGAAAACCATATAACTCTGCAAGTTTAGCTCGGCCTCAGCATGCCCTCATAGGTATGCTGGTCTCTTCAGCTCTTAATTGCAATAATCATGTTATCGAAGATGCAGAGATTTTTATGAAACAAAGCAAAGTAAAGCAAGTGCGGGTCCTTGTATTCTTTTCCATATTTAATAATGCTTTTTAGCGTTGTCAATTTCGTAGCATGCACTCTTCGAAATGATGGAATATTTCAAATGTCAGAATTATGCACTGGGCAGCCCAACATCCAGCCTAACACCAAGGTTGTAATTAATCATTTGGCGGCCCAGAAGTTTAAACAAAGCATTTTAAAAACTACGGCCAGCAATCAGAATTACAGTCAATGCTTTTAAAATGCCTCAACAGGCATACACGAACCGGCATGGGGATTGAGATGACCCAGCAATTACAAATTACAATGATGAAATAGGCGCTTATGTGGCTAAATTCATTGAGCACCCAAATTGGAAATTTTCAACCATGTCTTTCTCTATATGTTGGATCAACATCATTTTCTAATTCCTAATAACAGAAACAATTCATCCTTATCTCAGTTTCACATCCACTATAGATTAATACACCATCCATAAAGGAAAGCATTGAATTTGATTAAGATCATTCCCTGATTGTATACTCTCTACAGATGCAACACAAAACAAATACACAGAAAATATACAGAATGTTTAACTTTTCTTTTCTTGCATACCTGCCTTTTTACAGACTGTTGTTCACTCTTCCTCTCTCCTTACTGAGAGGCTCTCTTTCTGTCCCTCTACATCCCACTGTCATCCTTCTTGCTGAATTCTCCATTACAGCCACTTCTCCTTAAGAGAGGTCTTTCTTCTCTCCTCTGCGTACTACTCTTTCCTCTCTCTCTCTTAATGACTTTTCTTTTGCTTTTAATAAACCAAAAATCTTTTCTCTAACTTCTGCACCCAATTTGGGCTGAGGATTAAAACAAGAAATAGTTTGAAATTTTTCCAGCACATTCTGTATTGGGAAGATTTATCTTACGGTTGAAATCTTTCAACCATTCCCCTCATTTCCTCAACAGCTCCACATTTACCTTTTTATCTTTTTACTTTTACTTTTACTTTTATTTTTTTTATTTTTATTTTTTTTACATTTTCTCCTTAATTTCAATCTTTTAGAGGAAATACAATAATTTTGAAATTCGTTTATGATGCTCCTGCATCACATGATAAGATTTTGCATACCTTACTAGATAGATAAAAATTATAAATTATTAAAAGATTTGATATTTTATGGTGATGTTCCTTTGACAGAAGGTAAATGAATGGATTAGGGTTTAGTTTTATTTTGGGTTATGATTATTATTCAAGGGTTGACCTCATCACAAAAAAAGAAAAATCATGTGGTTGTCATGCCTATATATTCAAATGTAACTACAAGTTCAACAAAATAGTAGTGGAGTGATGCATTTATGAGCATGAGTTGCATCTGAATTAGTGATAGATTTGTAGGATATTTTTAGGGTCATGCATTATGTGCATGAATAAAAAGAAAAGAATAGAAATAATGATGAAAAAGTGAGGAAAGAGAACACATGGTATAAATAAAAAGGAATGGAAAAGAGGATGTTGGATAAGTGTTAAGCTAAGGTAATATTTTTAGGCATTATACAACATACTTCAATAAGTTAAGTCAGTTCTTCTTTCATAGTTGCATGCTTCTAAATAAGAAATGTGGGTTTTTATGTTATGAGTTTTCTATAAAAATATGTGGTGGAATTGACTCTAATAAAAAATTATTAAAAAGCATAGGAATTTTTTGTTCCATAGAGCTGAGGATATACTATGATTCCATCCTTAGGCCTATATAATTTAGGGTGAAACCTTAATAATAAACCTATATTTTTGATATATTTTAGTTTTTTATTTCTCTATGATTGTTATAATTTAATTATGAGAAATTTATTCATCTTTGGTATCTTCAAGACCCTACTAGTTAAAGATTTATTTCTAAAGATATTTACACCTATAAAATTTGGATCAAATATCAAGTTAGGATTTGTTAGGAGAATGTTTGTGAACACCTTTATCAAGATTATATAAATGAGATAGCTATGGGATATGAATCATGCATTATTTTAACAACATTTTTATATTTCTTAAATCTCATTATGATTCAAGGAAATTATTAAAGTTGAAATTAAATAAAAGAATATAGAGGTTTCTCTCTCTCTCTCTCTCTCTCTCTCTCTCTCTCTCTCTCTCTCTCTCTCTCTCTCTCTCTCTCTCTCTCTCTCTCTCTCTCTCTCTCTCTCTCTCTCTCTCTCTCTCTCTCTCTCTCTCTCTCTCTCTATCTATCTATCTATCTATCTATCTATCTATCTATCTATCTACACACACACACACACACACAAATGATATAAATAGAGTGTGGGCTGTGAATGTGTTTATTAGGCCTGTGTGTGGGATTTCATTTAAACATGTGCATGAACCTTATCTAAAATTTTCCCATGGATATTTAACATATATTTTTGTATTTAATGATAAATATATTTATTTCTTAATTTTATATTCTTTCTCACCTCACTCTCTTTTTTTAGTTGGTTCCTCTTTCTTGTTAGTCCTTCCATTTATTTTCTACTTCTTCTTCTTTTGCCTAACCTAAGGTATCTAGTTGGTATTTTGAAACACCCAAGTCTATTTTTCCTTTTATTTCACATCTAATACTATTTCACCTTGGATTCCTTCCTCTTGAGACTCAATGTGATCTTATTCTTACCTTATTAATCCTATATGAGCTATAAGACTACTAACCTTTTTCAACTTTCCTACAAGTGTCTATTTCACCACTTACCTTCTTAAATTTTTTGTTTCAAAAATTTAGTATATTCACTCTTATATTTATTTATTTCACATTTTATAAGAGACTTTTCTAATCTCTAATATGAAAAATGATGAGAAACAAACACTTTAACTATGATGACAATCTGATGAAAGGGTTCACTCATATGCCTTCATTACAAACACAAAAAACACTCATATGACTTTAAACTATTTTTTTTAATAGTAATTAGATGCACCTTAGTATTATTAAATTTAAACAACATGTTATCATATATTTATATGATAAATTTTCAACAAATATAGAAGTTTACATTTTAGACCTTACTCTTCTAGGTCTATCATATTCTTACTCTCCACAAATAAATATTTTTCACATTAAATCAAAAAATTATGAATAAAAATGATTTATATGGATTATAATTTCCTCATGTATCCAAATAAATACCTTATTTCTATGTTAGTTTATTGGTATTTAAAAATTAATTGAAGACTATTTTTTTTCTTTTCTTTTACTTAAGTCCTGTAGACTACATCTTTAAAAAAAATATAGTTAAATGTATTAAAAATATTTAAAACAACATATAAAACTTAATATACCTCATAAAACACCTTATTACAAACATTTACACCATTTGGTTGATTGTTTTTTTAGTTATACACCTTTTAGTGCTACTAAAAGTGGATTTTTGCATTATTTACAAATCTATAGTCTATGTTTTGAAAATATATCTCTTAAAGTGTCTGAAAACTATGTAATAACCTAAAAAAACATTAAATTTTTTTTATTAAACTTTACATAAATTTTCATATCATATTCTTTATTTGTTTTCAAGTTATGTACTTTTTAGTCTTTCCAAATAAGGTTTTGGGCTTGTATTTAGGATAATAAGTCTTAGTTTTGACCATATATTTATATAAAGACATATTAAAAATTTTAAATAACTTTAATTTCTTAAATATAATACCATCACATCATTATAAAAAGTTTCATATCATTTGGCTCAGTACTTTATGAGACATAATGATTTTTATCTTCTTAAACCCTTTTAAACCCTCACCTGCAAGCTTGATGACTATATTTTGTCCATATTTCCATATATATATGTCAAAATCACTTTAAAAAAATTTTAAAAACTTCATAAAAATTAAATTCATTTATACTCAAAATTTCATCTCAATTTAGTGAATTGTTTACAAGTTATGAGGGTTGGTATCCTTGAAAACCTAGATTACTATAATAGGTTGAGGGTAATATTTTAAGGCTAATTTGAATAATAGTGACTTTAAAGGACTAATTTTAGTTGGATAAATAACCTTAATAATTTATAATCTTATTTAAATTATTATAAAATATTGATTTATCTTTAAATTTAAATAAACATACATTATCTTGACTTTGCAGGACTTATTCCTTGACTGTAAATAATTAGTATTTCATTTTCATATCCTTATAACATAAATAACCAACATATCAATGAAAAATTTACCTTGAAATAAATAATATAATTAATAAATACACATAATTTAATTATAATTGAATCTAATTTTTCATAAAGGCATTCTTTCATTACTTATATTGTTAAGGTTGTTAGATGTCTTCAAAATCCTATAGATCCCCTTTCTTCTATGCTTCTTTTCTTCATTACTTTTTGTCTATTATAATTATTTATATTTTATTTATCAATTTAACCTTATCCACTTTTTTATTATCTTTATATCCATGTAAAAAATCTTTTTAAATCTATTTTTTTCCCTTTTTATGCAAAACCATCCACTTTCTTCTCCAATGTACCACTATCTAGCTTATCCTTTTATGAATTAATTATTCTTAAGTTTATACATGGTTCATGTTGAATTAATAATTTAAAAAAATAATAACACATCATATTATCATGATGGACACTTAAAAAGTGAATCACCCTATTATAACACCTTCAAATATAAGGAAACACCTTCAAGAGGCTACTACAAATTCAAATTTTTGAAGGGATGATTCTGGAAGGAAAACTTAGAAACAAGAACAATTGAACAATACTTGTAAGGATGGTTATTTTAACCTCTTATAAATAAATTTAAAATATATTAAACACATAAACCTTACATTTTTAGTTCAAAATGAATTATGGACAAGTTTTTTTTATCACATATGACTCACAACCCAAATTAGACAAGATTTGATGAAATTTGACTTATATACAGATGCACCTACATCAATATAAAAGGAAAAGTGTTACACATTAGAATAAATGTTTTTTAAATGAATACAAGTATTCCAAACACACTAATAATTAGTGCATGTGATGGGTGAAACCACATGTCATGCAGGTAATTATTTATACCAAAAAATAAAATGTGAATACATTTGATGATGAAACACTACTAGGTAATTTCAATGGGATTAGGACTAGGAAAACTTAAGCTAATGCACTAACAAAAACAAATCCATTGGATAAGAGAAAATGTAACACAAAAATATATATATTTTAGACTTTTTATTAATGTATTATTTATTTATTTATTTATACATTGCATAAATAAGGATTATTTGGCCCTGAATGTAACTTTTCACAATGGTAATAAATAACAAGAATACACATGAGTAATTTTTTATTTGAAATATTACATATTTTATAATAACACAATATGATTTTATGAAAAAAAAAAAGATATGTAGAGTGTTGGTAGACATAAAAATAAGTACTCAAACACAAATTAATATACAAGAGTATTGTACACAAATTAAAAAGGGTACCATATAAATAAATTGGTTCCCAAGTTTAAACAATGGTTTATGATGAGTCCATGGTATGGCTAGTTATATCAAAGTAATAACCTTCTTTTCCCCATAAATTTTTTGTTTAAGTACATTTGGATGCTCATTATATTGTGTAAGTCATTGTTATTTATTTTGATAACTATGTTCTAAAAATTACATGGATAAGACACCAATTTTTATATTCATTCCCAAATTAAGTGTTAAAATAAATATAATATGTTTTTGATGTGGAAGAACTAATAAGTATCATTTTTGAAAAATAATGTATCTGTAATAAGTACATGGAATAGCTTATTAGACCTATTGTCTATCTCTTGATATCCTTAGACTAACTCTAGAAGTCACTAATCTAGCTCTATAATTCACCATTCTAGATCTAAAAGTCATAATTTTGGATCTTGACATTTTTAGTTGTCCTATAGTATAACTAAGAGGATATACATGCTTAGAAACACTTTGGATGCTAAATATAGAATTTACAAAATTAATATATCTATATATAGTAATTATATTTATGGGAGATTCACACAAAGAGACTATAAATAGGATGTTTTGATCTATTAATTTAATTAGATTACAATGGTTACAAATATCAAGAAAGTGAAACCCATTCACTCATAGTAGACAAGGAATCACATATTAACCAAAATATAATGTTTTCCACCTATTTTCCTAAAATGTGAAAAGTATGTTGTTATGAAATAAAATAATATCTTAGTTAGGATACCATATTTTTATTTTTTTAATATATATTTGAACAATTGATTTTAAATGTTATGATATATAAACATGATCCTTTTGATGATAGAGTTAGTAGATAATTAAGGAGTTAATAATTTTAATATTACCATTTTCATTATTGTTAGTAGATTTTTATACTAATGAAAAGCTAAGTGCATGAATTATCTTCAAGATTAATAGTATTTAATAAAATATTAAGGAGGATTATGGTTGCACTCGTCCAATTAATAAATATATATTTGTTATTTATTTATTATGTATTGTTCTGTGTTTTAAGTGTGTTATCCATTATCATGAAAAGTATTATTTTTTGTGTTTAACCTATAGGTTTTTTTTGTGTGTATACTAATCTTCAAAAAAAATTCAAACATTTATATTGAAATAAATTAATTTCCATGAAACTTCATTTCTTTAGAAATGGAGTAAATGATGTGATTTACATTCATGTAATTTTAATCAAAATAAATAAGAATAAATAATGTTTTTTACATCCATGCAATTTAAATTCTAGAAAACTACATTAGTAGTGTAAAATTTTAATTAAATAATTATTGTGTTTCCTTTCACAAGATATTATATTAGAGTTGAATTTTTTTTAAAAATAGATAAAAATATTAGATGATCTAAAAATAACACTCAAAACATGATTGTTAGTTATAAACAATTGCATATCCTATTGTATACAGTTGTTAGACACTACCCATATTGAGATGGCATTTATCAACTATATGAAGATGAACAATTTACCTTCATCATTTTTGTCACCATTTATAAATAATTTCTTACTATTAATAAGATATAAAAAAAATTAACTAATATATTGAATAAAGAATACTACCCATAAGTAAAGAGAAATTTATGAAAAGATAAAGAGATTCAAAGGGAATATGTATTCTTAATTACTCCATTCAAAACCCCATAAGCAAAAAAAAACTCATATGGAAAAAGTGGGATAGAAATATATGGGAAAAATTTTCTTTAGGGGATTCCCATGGCCTAAACCATTGAATAGATCCCTAGAAGTGAGTATTATTTTTAGATAAAATAGTTTAGTCTAAAGGAACTTGTAGGATCAATATTTGATACATAATCTTAATTTATCATCCTTTCATCCACTTCAAAAAAACATACACCACCTATGAGGAATATTTAAAATATAAAAATTATAATATGTGGGAGATAATATAGGAAACATAGTAAACCCTCAAGATAGGGATGAAGTAGGTAGAGATACTTTGATAAGAAGAACCTTTACCTATACTATTGTCCTAGATCTAGATTAAAATGATCCAATAAAAAAATATCCCCATATATTCTACACACTTTTATATGAATTCCAATAAAATATCCTAATTAAATATCATTTGAGTTCAAAGTATTATTTAATACTTATGACTACAAAACTGATCATCAAAAGTTGATTTTATTTCCTTCAACACTCAAGGATTCAGCTATGAGGTGGTTTATTGGGTCAAAACTAGACTCTTCACACATGGGATGTAATGGAAAATATATTATTGAAAAAATATCATGATTATTATAGGGTACGTGATAGAAAGGAGGAATTGTTTTGTATAAAATAAAAAGAAGATGAAAATATGGAAAAATATCTTGATCATTTACTTTTAATCCTTAGAAGGCATAGATATGAATTAGATGAATAAATAATAAAACATTTTTTATGAAAGTATTGGATAATGATGCTTGAGAATCCTTGAGCCTGATGGGGAAATGAGATGTAAATAGAGAAGTCCTCAATGATATTGTTGAATTATGTAGGAACCAGTCAAAGATAAAGGCTAGTATAAGGAAGATTAAAATAGGGAAAGGGAATAATGAGGCAAGTAAACTCATGGATGAGTTTGAAAACATAAAAAGATACATCTCAGTAGACATAAATATCACATTAAGTGGGATAAGAAATAAATTGAATGCCATTATTGGGCCTTTAGCTATGTATTGACCAAGATGCAGGTTGAAAGATGCCCTATGAGACTGTCCTTTTGAAAAAATAGATATGTGGTGTTTTTGATGAAAATTATCATGATACAATAAATTTTAATCTCCTTCCTATCATCAATAATCACCTAAAACAAAGTACCCAACCATGGGAATAACTCAATTATAACTCACAAAGATAGGGGAATATTTTTTCTTATCATCACAATCCAAATTATTTTCTCCTATATCACCTTACAATCCATGGGTAATGTCATGGATGGATGAACACATCCACAATAGTGGGAACCACCAATTTATTTTACATAATAATGGATACATCAAAAACCATGGGTATCATAGAATAATCAATGACTATGGGTTCCTCAATAGAATTAGCCATGAGTACCCTAACAAACATTTAACTAGAAAAAGAGATTCTCACCTTAATGAGATTTAAATTTTATTCCTACCATCCAACCCAAAAATGTTGAAAATTTAAATTAACCAAATTTACCTTCCCAATTTATGGAAACCCCTAATAATATAAATGTAGTACTTGTTTATGGTACATGGAAATAAGGAACCGTTAAATTCCATCAAATGTGATAATATTTAACTACTTTTAGGAAGAACATTTACCAATCCTTCTCCACCAACTATCACAAAGGTACCAAATGAAAAAAAAAGATAAAAACATTCCCAATAAATTAATCAAGGATAAAGATAATATCTAAGATAAGGAAAAAAACTATGAGACCATTTACTCTATTATTCCATCAACAATACCATTTTGTAAAAGTAACAAATAAGTAACACATAAAGGTGAATTTAACCTAGATATATAAATAAAAAATTAATTATTGAGATACCACTGTACTTCAAGATATAATATACATTTCATAACTTAATAAACCATCAAAATTCCATTTGTAAAAACTCTAGGAAGAAAAAGATAGTATCCCAAAACCATACAAGTGGATGGTAATATTTCTATATTCTTAGGAGGTAAGTTGATATTACCAAAATAAGAATCAACTATAAATATAGTCATCATAGTAGCCATAGGAAAAAAGGAAATACATAATATATTATTTTAATTAAGTGATGCTATTAATATAATGACATTAGACACATGAAAGGAACTCTCTCTAATTAGAGTACAAATAACTTCCATTGTTCTAAAAATGGATTACCAATAAATTTATAAGCCATAAGGGGTTATATATGATGTGTTTGTTATGGTGGAATATTAGGATCATACTCAAGATAAAGGTTCAAAAATATATTTATCCATTAATCCTAGGAAGGCCATGTTTAGCCATAGTAAAAAATATTATATATTTTAGATAAGGTGATATTACAATCTCAAATGGATTTAAATCAAATAACATCTCTTTTATATCCCCTTGAAAAACTATCCATTTAAGCTACCTTTCACTTATGGGTAGATTAACTTGATGAGAATGGAAATGGTCTCTTTTCTCTAGCAATGGTAGAAATTAAAAACACAAAAATAAGATGGAAGAATAATTAATAGTCTATATTGGAGTAGATAGTCTAGCTTTGGAAGTCATTATTAGGTTGTAAAACTCACCATTCTATATGTGAAGATCACCAAACTATTGCTAATACTACCAAACCATATATATAAGAGTGTAAAATAAATTATGAGGACACTCATGATGAAATTTATTATCACACAACCCTCTAATAGAGAGTCATTAATTGAGCACATAAAGTTATGGATCATTCTTTCTAGCTTTCCATTGCCTATTAGTAGGAATAGTTTTAGGAGAGTAATTATTCAAAAAATTAACTACATTCCACATGTTTTAGCCTCATTATTTAACTTTTATCTCATTATTTATTAAATGTAAAAAATTAAATTCAATACTATCTAAGGAAAAACAAATTCAACACATCCATGCAAAATTTTGAAGATAAACAGTGTGTTGACTGATGAACAAGAAATGAAGGTGTTTGACATATTTAAAAATAATAAAAAGGATTTTACCTAGGAATATAATGATATTAATGGTATATATCCAAGTTTATTTACCCACCACATCTATACCCTAAAAATAAAACCATGGAAAAAGCTGAGATTAAAAAACTATTACATGGGACTAAATGGTTTTAACTTTTCATTAAGAGACATGGAAAAATATAAGATTAAAAAAATATTACATGGTACTAGCTGGTTTTAAATCTATTAATAGTACCTAAAACCATGGAAAATGGAGGATATTATTATATTTTAGGAAACCTAACAAATCTATGAAAGACTATTTTCCTTTTCCCTTCATTAATCAAGTCTTAGATGGTCTGGCTGGAAAAAAAATATTTTTACTTCTTAGATGGATTTAGTGGGTACAACCAAAGAAGAGTATCTTCTAAAAACTAAGATAAAACCATATTCAAATTTCCTTAGGGGATATTTAGATACAAATTTTTATCCTTTGGGATATGCAATTCACCAACCACTTTTTAGAGAGTAGTGATTTTCATATTTGATGATCTTACTAATGACTATGTTAAAGTATACATGGATGATATTATAGTACATGGGAACTCATTTTATGAAGCTTTACAAAATTTGGACAATTTATTAACTAGGTTTGAACAACATGAGCTATCCCTAAGCCATGAAAAATATATTATGGTTATAGACTAAGTAATGGTCTTAGGCCATCATATCTATACTAAGGGAATGTGTGTTTATCTCAAAAATATTGAGGTCATATCACATATACATTCACCCAAAAACAAAACTAATATAAAAATATTTATAGGGCTTGTAGGATATTAGATGTGTTCTATTTAATATCTTAGTAATATTTTTGTATATATATTTTCATTGCTTACCAAAGATAGTGAATTTATGTGGTATAATAAATATCAAAAATATTTTAAATCAATAAAATAAAAGTTAATGTATGCTCCAGTATCAAGAGGATCGAATTGGGAGATACCCTTTCATATACACATTGATTCTTATAATAATTCAATGGGGGTAGTCCTTGGTCATAAATATGAAGAAGGGAAGATGTATGTTATTTTGAACATTAGTAAAAACTTAAATCTCACTAAAATAAACTATAGAACTATTAAAAATGACTTGTTCTCATTTATGATATGAAAAAATCTCATCACTACATCACTAGATAAAAAATAATCATTTATAAATATCATTTAGCCATAAGATATTTGATGAACAAAATGGTATTAGGAGGTTTGATCATTAGATGGTAATTAATTTTATAGGAAATTAATATTAAAATCATTAGTGATCCATGTAAAGCTAATGTATTTTTTGACTTTATCAAGATTGAATGTTTTAGTAGAAGATGAATTCATGGAGGAACATTTTTTAGATGAAAAATTATTCACATTTTGAGCACACTCACCTTAGTTTGTTGATATGGATAATTATCTAGCTATAGGTAATATCCCTTGTGATTTCACTCTAAACAAAGGAAATTTTTAATCATAAATAGTGATAATTATAAATGTTTTAGTGTGATATTTTTCAAATGTGGACCTGATTTGATGTTTCACATGTGTTTGTAAATATGAGATCTATGATATATTGAGAGCTTTCCATGATGATCTAGGAAGGGGTCACTATTTCTATAGAAGTATTACTAAAAATATCCTAGGATATGGATAATATTAGCTTTCACTTCACAATAATGTGAATAATTATATTTGGCAATGTGACCCTTGTGAAAGGATGGGGAAACCAACATTGTCCAATGAGATGCCTCTTTATCTTCAAGTGGTATTAGTGCCCTTTGAGAAATGGGGTTAGATTTCATTAGTCCCATTGAAATATAATATCAAGTAAAGGAGTAAATATTATTATATACTAGACATGTCACCAAAAGGGCATAAGTTCAAGCTCTACCATTTACTTATGAAGATAAATTTGTTGAATTATTGTACAACATAACATTAAATTCTTTGGACCACTAAATGCATAGTTTTAAATGACGCACCTCAATTCACATCTAATATTATCAAATATTTCATAGAGCATTACCAAATCACTCATATAAAATCATCACCGTACTACCCTCAAGCCTATGGTTAGTTTTAATTCACCAAAAAATAATTAGAGAACATCTTGACAAAGATTGTGTGTGTGTGTGTGTGTGTGTGTGTGTGTGTGTGTGTGTGTGTGTGTGTGTGTGTGTGTGTGTGTGTGTGTGTGTGTGTGTGTGTGTGTGTGTGTGTGTGTGTGTGTGTGTGTGTGTGTGTGTGTGTGTGAATAAGAAATATTGAGCAAGCAATCTACCTAAAGTAGTTTGGGCCTACAATAGAAATGGAACTCTACTATAGATATTTATTCATATGAAATGGTATATGGAAGGAATCCATTATTTCAAATTGATTTTTAATTATATACATTAAGATAATAAATGTAAGTAGACATAAACATCAAAAAAATCATAAAAAGACATAATTATTCAATTTTATTAACTAGATTATATGAGACTTGAAGCGTTGTAGTATGTGGAGATTGTTCAATATCAAGGGAAATCATGGTGTGACTATAACATCAATGAGAGAGAATTAAAATAAGGTGATTGGGACTTATTATTTTATTCCAAGTATTATAATTAAAAAGGTAAACTCTACACATAATTATTAGGTCCTTATCGAATTGAAAAAATATATGACAATGGGTTTATACATCTAATACCAATATATGTAAATAATAAAATATGTTTGGAAAATGGATATATATTGAGGCTATGTCATTAGCCTTCTAACAAAAAAGAGTTCTACAAGAAAAATTAATCCCTATAAAAATTTGTTTATATAGAAGAATCACTTCCTTCTATCATACCACATGATAAGGTTTTGAGCCCAAAGAAAGGATGAGTGAAAACCAACAAATAAAGATATTAAAAATAAAACAAAAAAGGGGTGCAAAAGTTAAAAACTAAAAAATGGTAAATTTTTCAAGAGACAAAACAATAAAGTTAATACTTTTGACTAACTTATTATGTTCTTTTCATCATGATAGGACATGTGGAAAAATCTAAGGTGAAGACAATTATAACTAACATAAGGTATATAATTAATTTTTATGTGATTAAATAAATTATGAGTTTTATGTTTCCATTTCAATATCCACTTTCCTAAAATTAGTTATTTCTAAATATAGGTATTTTTTCTAAAAATGAATATAAAGTTGTTATATCTCTTAAAGTTTTTTTTAAAAAGTTGATACATCATGATTAGGACATGATGTCACATATGATGATGTAAATAAGTTAATTATGAACTATAAGGTTCCTATAATGACACTTATTACAAGGAATGACTTGACATGGAAAAAGAGTCATAATTTCAAGTGAAGAAATTACTTGACATGGATAAAAGATCAAAATTATAAGGGAAAGAAAGGATAGTTATAGAATTAGAATTCGAGAAAGGATAAGTATTTTGTTATTCAACTAAAATATCCTAATAATTGATTTAATATTGTTTGGAAATTAGATGTTTAATTTCTAAAAATAAATGGATATGAGTAGATCAAATCAGTAAATAATATCTAATAATTAAGCCATTAATTTGTGTAAATAAATTATATTTTTGCCTTTTCTAAAAATTGTAATAAGTGAGAGAAAATACGACTTAGATTATTTAGGGTTGTTATGGATAAGATAGAGTCTAATACTAGAGGAACATGACTAGAACACTATCAGAAACTAAGATCTAAACTTCATTTTGTGATTGGATAGGACCACCAAATATAGGACACCCCATTATCTAGCACTATAGTCCTGGTCTTGCTACTATTATCCAAATTTCTCACAAAGATTTTATTTTTATATGTTTTTTTTGAAATTTTTGTATGATCCTATGTACCAAATTTTAGATCCTTTCTATCAATGAAACTCCTTGTAGAGCTAATTTTTCACATCCTTGTGTTTTCTATGCAATTTAATGGAACTTTAGAAAATAGGGAAAAGGGGTTTGTATGTAAAGGATACATTAGATGCACTTCACACGCCATGTGTGGGTACACTACCTACATACCAATACTTTGATGAGGGATAAATTTATATGTAGTTCTCCCATTGAAGTGCTTGGTGCAATAGTGTGATGAAAATGCAAGTAAATATGAAACTAGGTGTAATTAAAATGACTAGGACTAGTATAAAGTTTTGAATAAGTTTGAAACAATATTAGATGGTTATATGTATAGAATAGGGATGAGTGGTTGAGTAGTATTGCTTTTATTCTTGCTTCTCTCTTGTAAATGAGTGCCAGCCCTTCTAAATGGACTTTGAATGTCCTTTTAGAAGATATTTAATGATTGTGGTTTAAATGAATTTTATTTAGGATGACATCAATTAGGATAAGTATATGGGATAAAATGACCACTAGAAGCCAAAATAAACTTGGAAAATAACACTGAAAATAGGACACCCTAAGTCTCAGTGTTTTAGTCCAAGTTTGGGCACTGTTATCTAGGAAGCAAGAGACCTAGGGGGGTGGATTTATCATGGAAAAAGTAGCCTAGGTCAGCAAAGGTTCATTTTTAAGGATATATATATGAAAACATTAATAAGAGGGTTAAGAGCACAATAAAAATAGACCTATGGATTGGGTGTCATTAGCCATACTCAAGTTACCAAATTTTTCATTTTATATGACTATTTTTCCCCCTTTATTCTAGTGATGTAGCAAAGTGAAATAATAGGATAAAGGAAAAATATAAATCATACATAAACTTACCTCTAAGGGTGAATATCATGAAGTTGTGTGATGGTGTATGTGAATAGAGAGAACATGGTGTGAAGTGTGAATCTAAAATAAAAAAGTATAGAGTAGATCAATCCTTACTAGATACAATATATCTAAAATAAGAATGTATAAAATTTAGATAAGAGAGAGAGGAAGAGAAAGGAATGAATACACCTCACTCAGTACATGAACCAATATAAAACCTATTGTGATTTTGGATTGCACTAGGTGTGTTTTGGACCAAAAATAATCTCATGAATGGACCTAAGTGCTTAATTCCTTAGAAGTGGCTCAAGAATGAAAAGGCAAGCCCTTTAGCTCCATTGTCACCTAACAAGTAAAGCTAATGAATAATACATGTGTCAATTGATGTTTGGACTATGTGTCCAATCCCTTTGAATATGTGTCTCAATAATACAAAGGTTGGCCATTTGGCTCCATCATTTCCCACTAAGTGAAACTAATGAATCATGCATGTGTCAATCAGTTTATATACTATGTGTCCAATCCCTATGAATAGGTGGTTGAAGAATACAAAGGTTTTCCCTTTAAATCCAATATTTCCCACTAAGTAAATCTCATGAATCATGTGTGTGTCAATAAATGTTTGGACTATGTGTCCAATCCCTCTGAATAGGTGGCTCAAAAATACAAAGGAGGACCCTTTAGCTCCATCATTGCCCTGTAAAGTTAAGCTATGAAGTAATACCAGTATATAATAGGTTTCATATGAGATGTATCTTGAATCCCATGAATGTATATGATATAATAATGTTGGCATGGATAGTAAAATGTATGCTACAAACTAGGCCACTTTTGGCCATATTGAAAGATGGACATTAGGCTTGTATGAAAGCCACTCTAAAGCTAGTGCAATAGGCTTATGTGGAAGCCAACTTGGGTACTCTCTTTTATGAAAGAGAAACTTGAAAAAGGATGACAACCTCTTGTAGATGGAATAAGGCATGCAACTATTGATAAATGCTTGAAAAATAAATTAAACTTAGAAAAAGTGGAGAATCAATGTGCCACACACATTACCCCCAATCACTAGTGTCTAAAACATGGATTATAATATATAAGTTATATCTATTGCCTAACCTAGAACTAAAAGTGAGAGCCATCATGACATGCATGATGCCATATATATGTAGATTATTTGAGAAATAATTGTACTAAAACATGTTGAATCTGGATTGTGTTATACTAGCAAACCTATGACTGAACTCACCTTTTTGTTAGTTTCTATAAAAAATAATTTTTCTAATATCTATATAGGAGCACTAAAAATAGAACACCTTGCAATATAACACTATAATTCAACTTTGGAACTCTTGTCTAAGTCCAAATATGATGACTATTCTAGATTCTCTGATGTCTACCTAGTCTATTCTACCTATTTGATGTCTAGATTTTGTTATGAGTATTATAATTACTACCTTTTTTCCCACTAAGAGCTCTAATATCTATGAAAAAAATCCTAGTTGTTGTCCCCTCTTTTGAGGGGAGGAATGAAGACCCTAAAATGACTACCCTCAAAAGAGATAGCCCTGCAAGTGTGTTATGTTAGATAGATATATGATATAATATTGATAATTGACCAGATATATCAATATTTGTATTGATATATTTTTATATCAACATGGGTATGCCTAGATAGATATAACAATGTAAAATCATGTGCAATATACTAATTTAGAATCAAAAGTGTTAGTTGTTACTTTTCAAGGAGGGATGGAGCATGATGTTCATCATGGCATCTAATAAAGCAAGATAAATACATGATATGGATCATGGCATTATAAAGAATTGAAATCAATCAAGTAATAAGCACACAAATCAAGAATAAAAAAACATACAATATTTGCCAAGGGGCCAAGCAAACAAGGGACATGGGCACATGTCCCTCAAACTAGAAAACAAGCATACAAGGCATGTTCAATTACCACATACACATATAATTGAAACAAAAAAGTTGCTATAAGGGACAAAGGCACATAAAAGATTACAAACAAAGGATATATGTAAAATGTCCTAAGGCACACACATGAATAAAAGCAAATGACATTGGCAAATATCCTAAAACACATATAAGGCATGGAACAATAACTAAGAAAATGCAAACTCATCAAGCTACACTAAGAAAGAAAGGAAATCATGTATATATTGGAAAGAGAGAATCACATCTAACTAATCAAATAAAGAGTGAAAGTATGAAAGACATGTCAGTACAAGACTAGGTATACGCTAAGAGATACACAAGTGTTAGATACTAGTGAAATGTTGAGATACAAATCTATGTAAGCTAGTAAGTAATGTACATCAAAATGATAACTTTGAGTGTGTAGTGTAGGAATGACATAACCTAGATGGTGTAGTCATGTATAAGATGCTCCTAGTAGGTAGGTATATCGATGTGTGTCTTGAATGTAAAAGTAGGATGCTCCCTTAATGTGTATAGTGAAGCAATCAAGGATCTAGATGTCACTGCACACACTCAAAGAAGATCAAGTAAAACATGGTAATGTAGATAAATTGGTAAGCAATAACATATAAAAACAAATTTAATTCTATTATAGTAGTATCAATGTAAATCATGGATGATGTATACAATCAAAATATTTTTGTGTTTTTAGATATATTTGAATGTTTTTATATTTCAAAATTTTATATTGTTTTTGTATTTTTGAAATAAACTATGTATAGGAAATACTAAAAAGAAATGATACTAACTGATGAGTCTCAAATGAGACTTCCTATCATGGTGTCTTATATCAAACAAAGGTATTGTGCGTGATCAAGAAGCATGATGGAAATGTTGAGACTATGATTCTAAAAAATATGTGCATTGTAAATGTTTTGAAATATAAATTAACTATGGGGTATCTCTATAACTCTGTGAAATGGATGCAATTGTAGGGCTCTTAGGGACCCATCTAGAAGTAGGAGAAGCTCTCTAAACATGTGATCTATGTGTAGACACATGAGATCTCAATGACAATGCTCTGGGTGTGAATACTATAGCTCAAATCTATCTATAATATTGAATTAGTGGAGGTATATGAACCTTCTTTACTACTGATTGATGCCCCAATTATGTCTAAATCTAAATTGGGGGAAGAACTATAACTAGTGGGGAAATTAAAACCAGTGGAGAAGCTAGAACTAGTGATTGTAGAGGAAATGGCTCTAAAGTGGGGAGTGGTAACTCATATGAAACTCCACCAAATTTAATAACCTGATTAACATGAATTAATTTCATGCATCTATGAACTATAGTTGGTACTGCTCAAATTTTTTGAATCCATGGGTGACAAAGTAACATATCAAAAACACCTGCACTAGGAACTATGGTGAAATGTGTGGTCACATGTGTTGGCCCAATCTATAGAAAAATTAAAATCTCACCCAATAAAATCTATATATGCCCATTTAATCTAATAATAACTATATATATTAGAGTGATATAATGATCTAAATATCCCAAACACTGTAATAATGTAATGGTGCACATGTCAACACTAGAACCATTATTGATGACAACACTATGAATGGGTTGATTATGAATATGTGCTCAGATGAAGAGTGAATTATAATATAAATTATCCTCAACAATTTATTAATTTGAGAAGGTTATTAAGGGTTTAGTTTGATTCCTAGACTCATACACACCTATCATACTTCTCAAAGGATCTGACTCAATTGAAGGTGCCTAGTATGTAGCTGGTGGAGGATGTTCATGTTATGTGTGGTGAACACGTGATGTGTACGATTTATATTATTTAGAATGTTATGGAAATGGATCTAAGAAGATGTTCAAATCTTTATCCTATGTTGTATTTTCCTATGGAGGCTTAACTAAAGTGCCAAGATCAAGTAGGTTATCATCTATCAAGTCCTATATCTTATGTCTCAAACTAATGCATCTATTTGTAGTGTGGCCTAGTGCCCTATGAAAATCACAAAATGTATGCTGATCATATCACTATAGAAGAGGATTTAATATGTCAACTTATTGAATAAGAGGTAAAGTGATGATGTTACATTCCAATATTTTTTTTAAAACATTGGCTAGAGAAACTAGTAGATTAGTAAATACATGCTGAGAAGGTGCTGATAAAACCACATGCTAAGGGGGCTATGCAGTTGCATTGACTATTAGTTGATTTTGATTCTTATTATCATTGACTTTAACCTCATATGGAACTTTGATATTAATCTTGTTTTTTGTGTCTAGGATGCTTGTATACTTAAGTTTACCCATTGAAATGATTTTTATTTCTCTTTCCTTTAGTGCATAAGACAATTTAGTGAAGTAAGATAATATTTTGAACATAATAGATTCATCCAATGCTATTATAAGGATCTATTTGAGGATATCCTATAAATCCTAATCTATCATGGGGATATTCATCTTAGCCAAGATGGTCTTATATCAAAGCACAGTCTGTGAGATGCTCATTTGATTTCTATTTATGTTGTGCAATTTGTGCATAAGAGACCTTATCACCAATGTTGATACTAAAATGTAATAGGAACATGTTATATAAAGGATTGAATGCATTGAATGACTGAGTCAATAGGCTATAGAACCATTATAAAGTATAATCCTTTAGGCTTCATGGAAATAACTTGATAAGTAACTAGTCATTTAGTACATGATCCAAATATGCTATGTGAAAATATCTCAAATGTGTCTCTAGATCACCCTTTCCATCATAAAGAGTAAGATTAGACTAAAAAAAACTTGTGATAAGGGTTTATAAGCAATGTGACATGCCAATGGTGTATGCAAAGAGAAAAGTAATCCAAATCCTATGTAGGTCTAGTGGAACCTTTCTCAAGATGTAGCATCTTGTATTGAAGAAAACTTATCTCTTGCACAAGGGCTGCCAAATTAGGAGATAGGGATGTAATATATATATTTGGTGGCATAGGGATAGGTTGGGCTGCTATACTAAGTTGTTGAGACATAGTTTTCCCTATAGTGTCATTTTTTAATGGCTGCTTTGTGGTTTGAAAATATTGATAATTATTTTTCTTTATTATTCCTCTTTTAATATTTTACGCATGTCATCTTGAATGTTAGGGTGTTTGGTTAATATTTATTGAAGTTATCTTATTATTTTCATCAAAATCAATGTATTCGGCCATTATTAAAGTAGGAAACCAATTTGGAAAGTGTTTGAATTTTTTACAATAATTTGTTATAGGCCAAGTTCTAGAAAAAGAAAATAATGAATATAAGAATTGTAAAATCCTCAAAATAGTTAAATGGAAATTACATGAAAAGGATATGAAGTGCACAAGCATGTAAGGTGATACCTCAAGAAGCAAAATAAGAGCTAGTATATGCAACTAGAGATTTTTCCAAAAATATTTGTGTAAATTACTATAAATTTTTGAAATTGAAATGATTTTCTAATTTTAATATGTAACTAAAAATCTAGAAAATGGTTGTAAAATTAATGGGAGATAGTTGATGTAACTAGGCTTTGAAATAAATAGTTTTGAAAATTTACTATTGAATTTAAAGCAAAAAATTAGGAAATTAGTGGATTAATACTAAAAATTTACTTGGAGTTAGTTGATGCAACTAGGGTTTGAAATAAAATTATTTTAAAATTTACTATAAAATTTTAAAATTTGAGAGAAATTTTAGAATTTAATATTCAAGAAATAATTCAAAAAATTATTGGAAAAGCTATCTTATAAATTTACCCTAAGATTTCTAGGGTCTTTATGCAAAATTTGAAGTAAGTTGAGTTCACCAAATGATTTATTATTTTTGGGAATCTAGATGTTTAATTCTTAAATAATAAATGTATCTGAGTAGATGAAATGACTAAATAATATGCAATAATTAATCCACTAATTTATGTAAACAAATGGTATTTTTGCCTTTTCTAAAAATAGTAATAAGTGAGAGAAAAATTGACCTAGCTTATTGTGGTCTATTACGACTAAGATAGAGTCTTATATCAGAGGAACATGATTGGAACACTATCATAGACAAATATCTAAACTCTGTTTGTGATTGGATAGGACTACCAAAAATAGGACACCCCACTATTTGGTGCTATAGTCCTAGTCTTATTACTATTATCTAAACTACTCACAAAATATGATTTTTCTAGATTTTTATTTATGGCATCTATGTAAGCTTGTGTACTAAATTTTAGATCTTCTCTATCAATATAACTCCTTGTAGATCTGATTCTTCATGTGTTTATGTCTTTTATTCAATTTAATGGAACCTTTTTAAATAGAGAAAGGGGGTTAGTGTGTAAAGGATACATTGGACACACCTTACACTCCATGCATGGGCACACTACCTATATACCAATACTCTGAGGAGAGATCAATCTATATGTAGTTCTCCCATTCCAGTTCTTGGTGCAATAGTGTGATAAAAATGCAATTAAATGCAAACTTGGGTGTACTTATAATGACTAGGAACTGGTATAAAGATTTGAATAAGCTTGAAACACTCTTGGATGGTTATATATAGAGAATAGAGAGGAGTGCTTGAGTAGTGTTGTATGTATTCTTAATTCTCTCTTGTAAATGAGTGTCAACCCTTATAAATGGAATTTTATAATGTATTTAATGATCATGGGTTAAATTAATTCACATCAGGCTTACATGAATTAGGATAAGGATCCAAGAGAAAATGACTATTAGAAGCCAAAATACACTTAGACAATAGTACCATAAATAGAACACTTGATTCTCAGCATTGTAGTCCAAGTTTGGGCACTATTGTTTAGGGAGAAAGAGACCTAGGGGGATTTATTTGTCATGGAAAGAGTAGCCTAGGCTAGCAAGGTTTAGTCATGAAGGCTATAAATGACTAGAAAGATATGAAAACATGCCTAAGAGGGTCAAGAGAGAAAGAAAAATGGACCTATGGATTGGATGTCATTATCCATACTCAAATTAACAAATTTTACATTTTATATGACTACAAAAATCCATAATAATTTCTCCTCCTTCCCAAACATATCTAATCTTAGTAACTAAATCTAACTCCTAGATATTTTAGGAGCTAGATATCGTTTCACTATTTTTTTTAAATTATGCTCATTGTTATTTATGTTCGATTCTTATTTTTTATTCCTACTTGCCAAATTTATTACCCAAACATCCATAAATACTTATAGCATTTCCCAATGGTACATAAAAATAAGTCTGAAATAGAATCTATCAAATTGTTCCTTCAATATGAAGTAGTCACAAATATGTTTCAAGAGGCAAGATGGCTAGATTTTATCAAAACAAATTCAAAGATATTATGAGTAGTTCATATAATAATTCATCATAAAATTGAAGGAAGATAATTCTAAAGTGAAGGGAATCAAAATACAAATAATCAGTTCCGTTATCAGTCAAGTATCTAGAATTCTTGAAACTAGTATTTATATAACCATCAAGCCTTCATATAAATATTTGATTCAAGTCTTCCATGTAGAAGCTAAACTAATAATTAAATCTATTTCAAACCCACAAGGAATTAAAAATGAGATAAAAATGTAAATCCTTCTACAACCTTTAAGGACTGTGGCTTTCTAGGTTATTAAAATTTTCACTTATGATGGGTAGTAATGATTAATAGTTGGATATGCAATGAGAATTTTAAACCATCTTAGGCATGGGAAGGATAAACCTGAGTGGAGGGTGAAACTACATAATTTTATTCATGTTAAATTCTAGGTTGTGGCATAGAATTATTCCCAAAGGTTTGGATAAGTTAGGAGCCATAGGATAATTCAACTAATTTTCCAAGACCACTTTTTGAAGAAATATGATGGAGAGGGAAAATGGCATGAGTTTTTGTAATAAAAACTAAATAAAAAGTCTAAAAATAAGATAAGGCCACTATCATCTTCTCTCACACCTAGGTCTAGTCTTTGGGAGGAAACCATAGTAAAGGACCCATCTTCAGAGTCAAAAAATAAAAGAGTGAGAAAAATATAGACTGTTGCATCCACCTCAAGTGAAGCTCTAAAAATAGTAATAAAGACCATTTTAATTATGAAAATATCTAATGATGAATAATAATATCTATAAATTACCCATCTCAAAGTATTGAGACAAAATGCAAGAAGAGAGACTCTAATTGAGAATTCTATTTCAAAAACATTTCCAAGAAGGAGAAGACTTATCCTCTATAAAGAGGATGACCTTGAAAAAAAACATGATGCTAAAAATATACTTGAATGTCTTATTAAGGAAATACCTATTTAATAAAATGAGGTAGATCCTAAAATTTACTAACCTTCTAAGGAAGCAAAAATAATATAAGAACTTTACATAGGAATAAAGGATCTTCCATCTAGGGTTGAAGCATTCACAATTGAAGAAAAGTTTGAAGAAACTCCCTAACCTTTCTCCTATAGGATAGTTATTGATAATGGAAAGTCACAAATACTATAATAATAAGATCATCCCTTTACCCTTTATGAATAGGAGCAAACATAGAAAATAATAACATTATCCATAGTATAGGTAGCTACTAGACAATAAGAGTAAGATATTGCCTTCCTCAAGAAAATGTTAAAAGGTAAGGAAAACATTATTTCCTTTTTACAGTAGGAGTTACAAGAAACTAAGTGTAAATTATTTAATAAATATAATGAGATTCCTTAGCTAAATAAAATGATATCATAAACTCCCTTAATAACTCCCATAACCCAAGTAGATCATTTTGTGTAAATCCAATTGGTTTATACTGACATTATGGAAACTTGAGAAGAAACATGTCAAACTCTAAGGGAAGCTAAGATAGAAAATAACAAGCTAGCATGCTAAATTAAAGATAAAGAACAAATAGGAAAGGCAAAGTATTGGTTAAAAATATCATTTGAAATAGGGGAGAAACTCCTTATTTGTAGAAGACTTGCCTCTGGGTATGGTCTCTTCTTACAAGAGTAGTTTCATATCGACAACAATATCCTCAGAAGAAGAGGGCATTCTAATCTGAATTATCCACAATAATCTCTTGATATGAGAAGGATATTGAGGGTCTAGTTAGACCCCTAGAATCATAAATACCTATCATATTACTTAAAGGATGTGACTTAATTTAAGGTGCCTAATATGTAGCTATTGGAGGATGTGCATGGTATGTGTGGTGAAAACCTGATGTGTCCCCTTTCTCTTGTTTAGAATGTTGTGGAAATGGATCTAAGAGGATGTTAAAATATTTATCCTATGTTGTATTTTCCTATGGAGGCTTAGTTGAAGTCCCAAGATCAAGTAGGTTGTCATCTATCAAGTCCTATATCTTATGTCTCAAATTGATGCATCTATTTGTAGTGTGGCCTAGTGCCCTGTGAAAATCACAAAATACATGCTGATCATATCCCCATAGAAGAGGCTTTATTGAGTTAACTTATTGAATAATAGGGAGAGGGATGATGTTACATTCCAATAATTTTTGTAAAATGTTGGCTAGAAAAACTAGTAGACTAGTAAATACATATTGAGGAGGTGCTGATAAAAATACACTCTAAGGGGACTCTAAAGCTACATTGAATGTTGGTTGATTTTGATTCTTATTATCATTGACTTTGACCTTATATGGGAATTTTATATTAACATTTTGTGTTATGTTTGGGATTATTGTATACTTGAGTTTACCCATTGAAATGATTTTTACTTCTCTTTCCTTTAGTGTATGACACAATTCATTAAAGTAAACGAATCTTTCAAACATAATAAATTCATGCAATGCTAGTAGAAGGCTCTATTTGAAAAGATCCTATAACTCTTGATCTATCATGGGGCTAGTAATTATAGCTAATATGGTCTTATATCTAAGCACATAGTCTATGAGATGTTCATTTTATTTCTATTTATGATGTATAATTTGGGCATAAGAGACCTTATCACAAATGTTGATACTAAATTGTGCTTGGAACATGTTAGATAAAGGATGGGATGCATTGACTAACTGAATCAATAGACTATATAACCATTATAAAGCATAATTATTTAGGCTTTATGAAAATATCTTGGTAAGTAGCCAATCATTTGGTACATGATCTAAGCATACTATGTGAAAATCTCTCAAATGTGTCTTTAGATCACCCTTGCCATCATAAAGAGTAAGATTGGTTTGAACAAAACCTTGTGGCAAGAGTGTAGAAGAAATTTGACATGCCAATGGTGTATGTAGAAGAGAAAAATAATCTAGGGACTACGTGGGTCTAGTTGTACCTTGCTAAAGATTAGGCACCTTGTATTAAAGAGATCTTATCTCTTGCACAAGGGCTGCCACATCAGGAGATAGGAATGTAATGGCTCTAACTAGTGGTATAGCGGCAGGTTGGGTTGTTATAGTGGGTTGTTAAGACATAGTTGCCCTTGTAGTGTCATTTTCAACAAGATTCTCTATGGTTTGAGAATATTGACAATTGTTTATTCTTTGTTGTTCCTCTTGTAATATTTTAAGAATTTTAACTTGCATGTCAGGGTGTTTGGTTAAGAGTTATTAAAGTTCTCTCTTATTAGTTTCATAAAAACCAGTGTATTGGGTGATTATTAAAGTAGGAAAAAAAATTGAAAAGTGTTTGAATTTTTTACAATAATTTGTTATAGGCCAAGTTATAGAAAAGGAAAATAATGAATATAGGAAATGTAAAATCCTAAAAATAGTTAACTAGAAATTACATGAAAAGGATACGAAGTGCACAAACATGTAAGGTGATACCTAAAGAAGAAAAATAAGAGATAGTATATGCAACTAGGGATTTTTCCCAAAAATATTTGTACAAAATACTATGAATTTTTGAAATTGAAATGATTTTATTTTTTTAATATGCAAATAAAAATTTAGAAAATTACTGGGAGCTAGTTGATGTAACTACGGTTTGAAATAAATATTTTTGAAAATTTACTATTGAATTTGAGTTAAATTTTTAATTTATATATGAAATCAAAAAATTAGGAAATTAGTGGATTAATACTAAAAATTTACTGGGAGCTAGTTGATGCACCTAGGGTTTGAAATAAAATTATTTTAAAAATTATTACAAAATTTTAAAATTGTAGAGGAATTTCTAATTTTAATATTCAAGAAAAATATTCAAAAATTTATGGTGAAAATTAGCTTAGGAATTTAACCCAAGATTTCTAGGGGTTTTATGCAAAATTAAAAGTAAGTGGGGTTCACCAAATGATTTATTATTTTTGGGAAATTAGATGTTTAATTCATAAATATTAAATGGGTCTAAGTAGATGAAATGATTAAATAATATGTAATAATTAATCCACTAATTTTGTGTAAATAAATGGTATTTTTGCCTCTTTTAAAATTAGTAATAAGTGAGAGAAAATATGACTTAGCTTATTATGGGCTATTATGATAGAGACAGAGTTTGATACCAGAGGAACATGAATCGAATACTATCACAAAATAACATCTAAACTTTGTTTTGTGATTAGATAGGATTGTGAAAAATAGGGCACCCAACTCTTTGGTGTTATAGTCTTAGTCTTATTGATGGTATCCAAACTACTCATAGAGACCAGATTTTTCTAGGTTTTGTTTATAGTATCTATGTGAAATTGTGTACCAAAATTTAGATCCTCTCTATCAATAGAACTACATACAGAGTTGATTCTTAATGTTCTTGTGTCTTCTATGAAATTTAATTTAACTTTTGAAAATAGGGAAAAGGGGTTAGTATGTAAAGGATACATTGGACATACTATACACCCCATGTATGGGCACATTGCCTATATACTAATACTCTGAGGAGGGATCAGGCTATATGTATTTATCCCATTGAATTTCTTAGTGAAATAGTGTGATGAAATTGCAATTAAATGCAAAAATAGGTGTACTTAGAATGACTAGGGACTGGTATAAAGGTTTTAAAAAGCTTGAAACACTATTAGATGGCTGTATGTAGAGAATAGAGAGGAGTGTTTGAGTAGTCTTGCTTGTATTCTTACTTCTCTATTGTAAATGAGTTCCAACCCTTGTAAGTGGAATTTTATAGGATATTTAATGATTTTAGGTTAAATGAATTCACATCAAGCTGATATGAATTAGGATAAGGATTCAAGATAAAATGACCATTAGAAGCCAAAATACACTTTGACAATAGTGCCATAAATAGAAAACCCTGAGTCACAATACTATAGTCCAAGTTTGGACATTATTGTCTAGGGAGAAAGAGACCTAGGGGAATAGATTTGTCATGGAAAGTTTAGCCTAGGTTAGCAAGGGTTTAGTTATGAAGGCTATAGATGTCTAGGACGCTATGAAAACATGCCTAAGAAGGTCAAGAGAGAAAGAAAAATGGACCTATAGATTGGGTGTCATTATTCATACTCAAGTTACCAAATTTTTAATTTTAGATGAGTACAACAATCCATAATAATTTTTCCTAATTACCAAAGATGTCTAATCTTAGTAACTGAATCTAACTCCTAGATATTTTAGGAGCTAGATATCAATTCACTATTTTTTTCAAAATTGTGCTCACTGTTATTTATTTTCAATTCCTATCTTTTATTCTTACCTACCACATTTATTACCCAAATATGCATAGATACTTATAAATTTGGCCAATGGTACAGAAAAATAAGTCTAAAACAACATCTCTCAAATTGCTCCTTCAATATGAAGTAGTAAAAATAATGTTTCAAGAGGTAGGATGGATAGATTTTATCAAAAAAAATTCAAAGATATTATGAAAAGTTCATATAATAATTCATCATAAAATTGGAGGAAGATAATACTAAAGTGAATGGAATAAAAATTCAATAATTAGTTCCATTATCAGTCAAGTATCTAGAATTCCTAAAACTAGTATGTATATAACCAACAAGCCTTCATATAAATATTTGATTCAAGTCTTCCATCTGGAAGCTAAACTAATCATTGAATTTATTTAAAACCCACAATGAATTAAAAATGAGACAAAAAGGTAAATCCTTTTAGAACCTTTAAATATTGTGGCTTACTAGGATATTAAAATGTTCACTTGTGATGGGTAGTACTGACTAATATTAGGAGATGCAATGACAATTTTAAACCATCTTAGGCATTGGAAGGATAAACCTAAGTGGAGGGTGAAATTACATAATATTATTCATGTTAATGTCTAGGTTGTGGCATAGAATTATGCCAAAATGTTTGTATATATTAGGAGCCATAGGCTAATTCAACTAATTATCCAAGACCACTTTTTGAAGAAATATGATAGAGAGGGAAAATGGCATGAATTTTTGTAAGAGAAACTAAATAGAAAGTCTAGAAATAATAGAAGGCCACTATCATCTTCTCTGACACTTAGGTCTAGTCTCCGGGAGGAAATTATAGTAAAGGAACCATCTCCAAAGTCATAAAATAAAAGAGTTTGAGAAAAATAAAGACTCTTTCATCTGTGATCTAGGAATTTTTCTTAAGAGAGGATGGTTAGTATCATGTTAGTTTCAAAATGAAAACAAAATGAAATAAACACACTAACTAGCATAACATATCTAGGGATAGACACTAGGGAGAGATTAGTTAACAAACATGAATAAAACACACAACTAAAATGCAAAAGAAACCATATTTTACCTTCCTTAGATGCTCCAAAATGCCTATAGTATTGGCTTGCTTGGCTTGTACTCGTGAAGTCTTCATCAAAGGAAGCTTGGCTACCTTCATCTCTCCTTGGTACCTTTAGCTTATGGCTTGGCTTGGCTTGGAATAAATTTGGCATGATAACACTAATTACAATGGATTCTTGAAAATATTTTTACATTATAACTTTGCACCAAAATAAATTAGAAATTATGTTCATGGCCTATTTATTTATAGATTTTTGAGAATGTCTAGAATCAAACTGAATTGTCCATCTTGAGATTGAGATGTGTGGTTGAGGATTAATTTAGTTTTAGGAATTAAGTTTATAATTATCCTCATCATGGCATTGGAATAATGGGAAATTAAGAGGCATGGAGGGCATGAATCCTGATATTTGTGGCATTTATGGCCTAGGGATGTCTTCCCAAATAATGAGGTCACTTGATGATGCAAATATTTAATATTCATTTCCCAAAATTAGTTTTCAACAAATTTCCATTGATTTATTGATTAAGCTCTAATTTGGTTTAATTAGCTCTTAAGAATAATTAATCACTTTATGCACAAATTACCCAAATTGATCAAAATGCCTTGTTATTAGTCCAAAATTAAAATGGATTAGAATTAGGACTCAATGTCAGATGCATTGAAATCTTTATCCTATTTAGGATGTTATCAACAACAAATAGAAAGGCATGCATCTTGTGCAGAAGATTTGATAGGAAAGATTAATCCTAAGAACCCAAGTGCAAAATTGACATTTTGACTCAAAATGATCTGATCAAAGTTAGCTCACCCATAAATTACATTGCCCCATTTAATGATACCCTAGCCAGAATCAGTACTTGACTATATCAATTTCAAAGCTTTTAATGTGTTTTAGTGTTTTAGGCCAAATTGTGCATTTTGGGTAGAAATTGGTCAAAAAGCCTAGTTGGAGCTCATTAGTGGCTAGATTTAGGTGTCTATAGTTTTCCCTTGTTTGGGAAGATGTTGCAAATTGTAGGAAAAGAAACATATTCTCAAATAATGAGAGATGCCTTGTATGCCATAAAGAAGATAACGGTTGAAGAACAAAGATCCAAATGGTTTTGGAAAGCTTATGGTGATGCCCCCTTAATGGATTGGCCATGACAATTGTTGATGGACGGTCCCTTGAAAAGAAACAAGAAGAAAGGTTAAATTAACCTATGGTTGAGATTAATCCAAATGAGAAAATGCCTACATGCATTGATTTAAGAAGGATGTTTATTTGCCCAAAGGTGGTTACAATCAAGAATAAAAGTCAAAATAGTGATCCCTAAGGTGGTTATAATCATTAAGAGGACCTAGATTGGTTAAAGATGATTATGTCCCATTTAGGGTTGATTAGAAAGCATAACTCAAGGATATAACCTATAATACAAATTAAATATGAGTGGGCACAAAATGATTAAATATATGGATAGAAGAATGAGATTGATCAATAGAATGTTTCAATTATACCTGTCAATGAGGAGATGCTCATCTTGATTAACAATGATATAACTAGAATGGTCAAATGAGTTATATTGATCAAGGTTGGTGGGAGGATTTGCCAAGGTGCCAAGTAGAAACCTTTTTGGCTCCATTGATTGTAGACCTTTCTAAAGCTAATTTTTGTTATATCATGTGATGGTAGGATTCATGATAGAAAACCATGAAGACTATCCCAAAAAATGCATAAGGACTAACTCTCGATCCAATAAACACTCTAAAATAATGAGCTAATGATATAAACCATGATGGAAATATTAACATATGAATATGGATGGAATCAAGAATAATGTGTTCAAGGAATCACCCAATGAACACATATAGACTAAGTCGAGGTAATAGTGTTGAAAGCAAAAAAATAGGCAAGCAAATAAATAAACAAACAAACAAAAAAACAAACAAACAAATAACTTGAAATAAACAAACAAAGAGAAAACCTAAAAATAAAATCAAAAGAAAGCATCCTAATAATGACCATGCCCCAATAGGTTGGATCAATGATAACTAACTAGGTTTATATGGCACAAATATTTTTGGAATTTTTTGAAATGTTATAAATGTTTTTTAGATTTTTGAGGTATCTTAACTCATTAGAGAATGACAAGATACCTTCTCATAAAATGGTGAGAGAGTTTGGCTTAGGTTGTTCACAAAATGGTGAGAGCATATGGAAAGGTGCACTAAGGTGACCTCAACATGAATTGAGCACAAGCCGCATAGTCCTGAAATGGCCTCAAGTCACCAATGACATAAAAGGTGAGGAAAAACTAACTAAGACCCAACAATTTATCAAATCTATAAAATGGATAATCAAATGAAAATAGTGATGGCAAAGTGATGTGTTAGTGGATGATAAACAAATGTTGCCCCTAGTTGTCCCATAGCTAGTTATAACTAGGATAAGATAGCATAGATCAATGACACTAATTTTCCCATAGATAGTTATAATTAGTAGAAATATTGGTGAGAAACTAATTTGCCCATAGGTGGTTATAATCAATCTCACATAAACAAACTTGATAGGATGAAGGATATATTGCTAAATCAACTATCATACTACTTTCATAGACTATCATTGAAACCTGGATTGGATTGATTGTTTAAACTTGATAAGAATCCCCTTATAAATTTTTTGGGAAGAACCAAATAAACCAACATTAAAACAAGATTGGGTAGGATGACTAAAAATAGGCTTTGGTATAGATAGGAATGGAATGGTAGGATGGTATGGTCTTGCTCTAAGATAATGATGGTTTGATAAATTAGATGAAATGGTAAGAGGGTTGCCCATAGGTGATGGGGTAAATGGCTGGGATATACAATAATGGTAAATAGGCATATATAATAATGGCAATGGCATGACAATGTGAAATGGTATTGTACATGTTGTTGGCCTGGGTATGGTAAAATGGCATATGATTTTATTGTTCTTCTTGATGGGGAAATGCATGTCCTAATCAATAAATGATACAAAAAAATACTTGATCATGTTAATTGCTAGCCCACACCTCATCTTAATAGTTGATTTATCAAGTTGGCTATAAATTTGGTTGCTGAGAATGCTTTTGTGATCTTCATTGGTCATTGATTATGATTCCTTCAACTGTCAAGATAAGGTATCTTTATAGCCTCTAAAAAAGAAAGTGTAGTCATGGATGCTAAATAAGGACAAATAATGGATGGTAGGTTTGTTTGTGAAATGGAATGGTGGGGAACTAAATGAAGATCAATAATTTTAGTCACATGTAATGTTGTTGATACAAAAATTGACATAATTTTGGTTGTGACGGGACCAAAGACTTTTTCTCTCAATAAGATCACAAGATTTTGTTGTTGTTTGATCTTGAGAGTAGCTACCATCTGATTAGGCTATAAATTGGAAGTTATTTTAATTTGATCTTTAATTTTATCTTCATCAAGTAGTGAAAAACTTTTATGCTTAGCTATTGGTGCCTCAAAGATATTTTCACCAATGAAGTTATCATGATTGTCTCATAGCACCTTTGAGAAGGTTTCACTAGGGAATTCTAACTTTTGACTTTGATTATCTTTTAGCACTTCCAATAAAGTTTCATTAAGAGAGTGTTATTCTACTACATGAATGTGGTATTATCCTCTTTTCTCTTATTCAAATGCTTTGTTGCTATGGATGTAGTTTAACAAAGTGTGATTATATTCATCCTAATCAACACTTATGGGAGATGGAATATCAATAATATGGCTATCTTGGTTGATGGTAATGGCCTATGGAATGGTAATGGAATGGGAAGAGGAAGAATAATCCTTATAAAAGATACTAGGATATCTTGTGTTGAAGCTAAGGTACTCATCCTCCAAAACCATATAATGATCATAAATGTATTCAAATTGATCTGCAAGGCATGCATAACCACTATTGTAACATCCATGAACATATTCTTTTTTTGAATCCGATTCTGACTCAATGGACCTTGAATCCAATGTTGAGATTGATGTTGAGTAAGATTATGATGGTAAATCTAATGTCGGTTCAAGAATAGAACCTAAGTCTAACTCTGATTATTTATCTGATGGGTAATCTATTACAATGATATTTTGTTGAATATTTTGATTTGGACAAGTAATGGCCTATGATGGCATAATGGGATCCACAAAAATTGATTTGTCAAGGTGAGACTCCTCTAGGATGGGAAATAGGTCAAGAGACAACTCCTTAGATACTAGCTTGTCAATAGGAGGCTCTTCAAAAATAGGCACATAATTGAGGTAATGATTTTCCCAAAGGTGATTATAATCATTAAGAAGTGACTTAACAAAGACTGGCTCATTAGAGTGAGACTCCTCAATAACTAGTATAGGATCAATAGGTGATTCATCATAATCTAACTTATCAGAAGTGGTTACTTTAACAAAAACATCTTATATTGGTTAGTTCACTTGGCCTTTATTTCCAATGAGTTGGAAAATACTAGTTTTTAACACAACTTAGTTTTCAAAGGATTGGATCAGTCAAGGTTTAGATGGGATGAATTATGGTTAGATAATGGTAGGGCCTTAAGGATCATGATTGATCACATGAGCCAAAGGACTAAGTCTTGAGATTATAATGATAGGGTGTTGTCAGGATTGATTACTTGCATAAGCTAAAGGACTATGTCTTAGAATGATGAAGGGGCATTATGGAGCTTGATTTCTTACACACACCAAAGGATGAGGTCATAGTATAGAAATGGTTGGATAGTGTGGTCCTAGAATATAAATGGTATGATGTGGTGGAGCCTAATTACTCACATAATCCAAAGGACTAGGTCTAGGAATGGTAATGGTATTCCTTAGATATTGTAGATCTTGATAGATCATATAATCCAAACGAGGGTTAGGGGTAGTTGATGATTGGATTAAAAAAGGACATCATGGAACTTGATTGCTTATACAAGCCAAAGCATCCAAGACTTCCTCATAAACCATATCATCCCAGTCATGAGTTGGCTCATAAGCTAGTTCTTGACTATGTTCCATGTACTAATTATTGAAAATATGGTATGAATATGTATCCCAAACAACATTATCTATATTTGGATCTTGAAAGTCCTCCTCACAAGCCTCTTCATACCATTCAAGGCTTGGATTTATATTTTGGGGGTTTTGAATATGTTCCCCATATGGAGTATTATAGGGAGAACAACAAATCTCCTTAGAAAATCTTGTCTATAGGGGTTTCTAGTGGGATTTTGTGCAGACATTCTATCATAAGTTGGATTGTACATGACTCCACCATAAGTGTAGTGAGACATATCTATTTAAATGATGAAAGATCCAAAATAAAAAGGCTCATAGATCTACAAACTCTAAAAACCTATCCAAAGGATAAATGGATTAAACTTGGTCTAACTTGATCGAAGGGGTGGAGTTGTATCTATAATATGGTCTAAAAGTGGAGTTGTATCTACAAAATAGTTTGTGATAAGACTTGGCATAAAATAGTCTAACATAAAATATCTAATTTCAAATGTTATATGCATAAAAGGTCAAGTGTCTGAATAAAAATTGACATGTCAAAGGTCTAGGTCAAAGTGTTCTAAACAAGGTCTAAACTAGGAAAGGGAAAAGTTGACTTGCTAGATATTTTGTCCAAATGTGGAGTCAAAATATATGCTTAAACAAATATCATATTCTAGGAGTCTTGGCCAAATGGCATCAAAATCTAGACTTGAAACAAAGGTTGATGTTATTTGATTTAATCTAAAAAGTTTGGAAATAACTTTAACATAGACCCAACACATATAATCAAACATAAACATGATCATTTGGCATAAGGCATAAGACAAAAGGCTCTTTGAAGAAATATTGTGTTTTCCCAAATAAAGGCACAAATAATGATAAGAATAGGTACTAAACAAACAAACCATCAATAGTTTTCAAATTTGGGTAATCGATTAATCAAAGTTATGCAACCCAAAATGGAAATATCTTTGTATTATCCCCATGAATTAAGGATTAAATAGAAATCAATCAATGTTTGAATCCAAACTTGAAAAGGCTAATTGAAAAGTCAACATTAAAAATGAGGATTTTAACCAAATAGGCTAGACAAGATTAGACAACATGATGGCACATAAATGAGGTCCAAATGACTGTTGTGACATGGTGTGAAACAAATGGTTTTTGACACAAGGTGAAACAAGTCTTGAAACAAATTAAGTAGCCTAATGGCATAAGCATGCTCGAATGATGTGATCTATGTTATACTTCAAAAGACTCAAAAATACTCAAAATATTTTGACATGATTTAGGTAGCATAACATTACCCTCCTCAACACAAATACATTTTTTGACATGGATTATGAAAAAACAAACAAGTTTTAGTCTCAAAACATACCAAGAAAAAATGACCTAAATACACTAAGTGTAATCATCCATATCCTAGCAAGAGTATGGAAAAATGGGGTTGACTAAAACTAGCAAGGTTTTGATCATTCTAGGGGAATCAATGACATAATGAATTTAGTGCCAAATAATGTAAAATTAAAGCATATAAATTGGGTGACCATAGCATTGGATAGTTTCAAAAATGTCTAGTCCTTTTATAACCACTACATCTTTTCATTTTCTTAGTGTAGTGTGATTTCCAAATGTAGATACATCTTATGTGCAACTCTAAAGGAGTAAGTGAAGTAAATCCCAGGAGATGAAACCCCAAGTCCAAGCTTCCATAATAAACTCATGGGAGGTGATGAAGTCCCCATCACAAGCCAAGTTTTCATGAAATAAAAGACTAATAGAAAGACATTAGGGTCATTTTAAAGATCACCCAAACTTTGATGATTTTTTGGGGATTACTTTAGATGACATTCCTTCTAAGCTTTGGACTATGATTTTTGCAATATAAATGGAACTTTTGATTCCAAGGGTTCCCTAAAGGGGACAAATAGAATAGCATACATACAACACCCCTCTTTTTTCCAAACAAAGATTTAACTTAAATAGCTAAGTAAATACAAAAATTTGGAAAGGTGAGTTCATTTTTAAGCCCAAATGGAAAATGAGGTGGCATTCATTTGACCCATTGGTCTTAGTTTTAACTTTGAAAAATAATGCTATAAACTCACCTAATCACCTAAATATTACCTTAAACACCCCAAATAATGTTCCTAATTCATTTTAAGCATGAAAAAGTTGATCTAAACATGTTTTTATCAAAATTTGAGATTGTTCCTATAGCAAAAATGTTAGCATGTCCTTTAGCATTGAAGATCTTTTAGGTTTGAAACAATGAACTTTAAAAAAAGAGCTCTTGAGTCTGTGTTGTAAGGAAAACTTAGTGACTAACATCAATTATATAACTGATGATGGTTACATTTGCTAATCGATGATGGTTATCTAACTGACATCAGTTATACCAATGTGACCAATGATAGCTATCCAATTGATGTTGGTTTTACTAACTGATGTCAGTTACTTTGTAAACTCGTGGCAAATAAAAATGGTAAAAGAAAGTTATAAAATCAATTTACAAGAGTTTTAATGATCTAAACGAAGATTTTAAATCTGTAAAATGATCTTATTCATGTGTGGGATGCATTTAGTCCCATCGGGCATGCCATATGTGATCTATGAATTTGATTTAGGAGAGGATGGTTATTATCATGTTAGTTTCAAAATGAAAGAAACACACTAACTAGAATAACATCTCTAGGCCTAGACACTAGGGATAGCGTAATTAATAAAAATGAATAAAACACACAACTAAAATGTAAAATAAACCCTCTTTTACCTTCCTTGGATGCTCCAAAATGCTTGTTGTAGTGGCTTGCTTGGCTTGTGCTCATGAAGTCTTCATCAAAGGAAGCTTGACTACTTCCATCTCTCTTTGGCACATTTGGTTTATGGCTTTGCTTAGCTTGGAATAAATTTGGAATGGTAAAACTAATTGCAATGGATTAGTGAAGATATATGTGCATTATATCTTTACACAAAAATAGCTTAGAAATGATGTTCATGGCCCCTCTATTTATAAATTTTTGAGAATGTCTAGAATCAAACTGAACCGTCCATCCTAAGATTGAGATGTGTGGTTGAGGATTGATTAAATTTTTAGAATTAAGGTTGTAATTATTCTCATCATTAAATTGGAATAAGGGGAAATTAAGAGTCATGGAGTGTATCATAGAAGGCATTTATGATGTATGGAGGGCATGAATCTTGATATTTATGGCATTTATGGCTAGGGATGTCTTCCTAAGAAATTAGGTCACCTAAATATGTAGATATTCAATATTCATTTTCAAAAATAATTTTTCAACAAGTTTCCATGGATTTATTTATTAGGCTCTAATTTGGTTTAATTATCTCTTAAGCATAATTAAGAAATTTGTGCATAAATTACCCAAATTGATCAGAATGCCTTATTATTAGTCCAAAATTCAATTGGATTAGAATTGGAAGTCAATGTTAGATGCATTAAAATAATTATACCACTTAGGATGTTATCAATAACAAATAACAAAGTCGTGCATCTTCTACAAAAGATTTGATAAGAAAGAGCAATCCAGAGCACCCAGGTGCAAAATTGGCATTTTGACTCAAAATGATCTGTTCAAAGTTAGCTAGCCCATAAATTGCATTGCCCCATTCAATGATACCCTATCTATAATTAGTACTTGAATATATTAGGTTCAAATATTTTAATGTTTTTTAGTGTTTTTAGGCATAATTTTTCATTTTGGGTAGAAATTGGTCAAAAATCTTGGTTGGCAGTCATTGGTGACTAGATTTAGGTGTCTACAACATCCACCTCAAGTGAAGCTCTAGAACTAGTAGTAAAGACCATTCCAATTATGGAAATATTTAATGATGAAGAATAAGATCTATAAATTAACCATCTCATAGTATAGAGACAAGGTGCAAGAAGAAAGACACTAATTTAGAATTCTAATTTAAAAACATTTCCAAGAAGAAAGAGAAGACTTATCCTCTCTAAAGAGGATGACCTTTACAAAAAACATGATGGTAAAAATATACTTGAATGTTTTATCAAGGAAATAAATATTGAATAAAATGAGGTAAATCCTAAAATTTAATAAATTTATAAGGAAGAAAAAATAATATAAGAACTTTACATAGGAATAAAGGACCTTCCATCCATGGTTGAAGCATTCACAATTGAAGAAAAGTTGGAAGAAACTCCTTAACCTTTCTCCTATAGGATAGTTATTGATAAGGTAAATTACCCAATACTATAATAATAAGATCATCCCTTTACCCTTTAATATCATAATGATATCATAAACTCCCTTAATATCTCCCATAACCCATGTAGATCATTTTGTGTAAATCTAATTGGTCTATACTGACATTATGGAAACTTGGGAAGAAACATGTCAAACTCTAAGTTAAGCTAAGATATGAAATAAAAAGCTGACATGGGAACTTAAATAAGATAAAGAATAAAAAGGAAAGTCAAAATCTTTGTTACAAATAGCCTGTGAAATAAGGGAGAAACGCCTTATTTGTAGAAAACTTGTCTTTGGGTACGGTCTCTTATTACAAGAGTAGTTTTATAGATGGAAAGTATTAATGATTTCATGTGGTTTGCCTCATTATTTTGAAGATGAAACAATGTTTTTGGAGACATATTATTCCATTTCCCCTATTCAACAAAATATGTTACACATGAATTTTCTTGAACAACTTCTTTCTAGTGAACATTTCATCCCTTTTTATCAAATTGTTTATAAGATAAGTTCAACTTAGGGATTACATATCTACTTTTCAAAATAAAATTTCCTATAATTAGAGGCTAAAGAAATATTTTAATCAAATCAAAACTAGTGAGATCCTTATGAGGCATGAATTCCCTAAACCAATACAGATTATTACCATTTTTGGAAATCATCTATATAATCAAAGGATTTGAAAGAATTATTCAAATGACATGCATAAATTTATCTATGATTTTGAGTAAAATACTCAAAATAATTTCATTGAAGCCCTTGTTTCATGTGATAAGAGATGGGATAAATTAAGTATTCCTCTAAAAAGAGATGTCATTTCTCTTGATAATATTAGTTGGTGTTTGTGAAAAGATAGAGTTATTTTAGAAATGATATAGGAATTTGTATACATAAATAAACATGAATGGATTGGTAAGAGTTATATACTCCCATTGATACTTTTTCATATTGTCACATATCAATTTCTCTCTAAGTTGAATAACATATTTAATCCATGGATTATTATGGTTGATTAGTTGATTAACTAATATTTGTTTAATCTTTATGACATATGTTGATTATGGGATAGTTTCTATTACTTAATTTATATGATTAGTTTGCTATGAGTTAATATTAATTTTATATTTTGTACATTGTGAACATGTTTGTTAATTATAAAACCTAATTTTATGGATATAATGATGTTTATATTAGAGGTTTTTCAATGATGTATCCAAGGTGACCATGCATTTTGATGGTGTCATGTGTGCTATATTGATAATGACAAAGTGTACTTTGATGAGCCTCAATGTTCCTATATGGTTCTTCATGTTTGACTAATTAAGGCATTTTATAGATGATATTTTTGGTATGTAAATGTTATAGAGACCATGTAGGGTATAAATAGTGCTTAGAATGATTATGTAAGTGAGTGGACTTCATTTAGTTGATCATTATTTTCATCTAGACATTTTGGTCTTGTGATAGAAAATCTGAGTAGGCAGTTTGATGACATCACCATTGTCATGTGGGAATGAGTCAAGGGGATTTGGTAATATGGTTTTGATAAAATTATTCCTTATTTTATTTGTGATAAATTTCATATCATGCACTAAAGTGTGTCAAAATATATGCAAGGGTAAAGTTGGGCTCCCAGGTAGTTTGATAGTATTTTCCCATAGCCAAATTAGCATGAGGCAAGACATAGTCAAGTAAGTAGTTTGATGGTGGCATATATTACATTTTTGTACTTTTAAATAGAATTTGATAATATGGGTTTGTTTAGTTTTTCACCTATTTAATTTTTGATAACTTTTGGGTCAAGCACCAAAGCATGACAAAAGATATGCACATTCAAAGTTGTCCTTCCAAATAAGTTTTTGACATAGTTGGCTCTGTGGTTGAAAAATTTGAGTGAGAATTTTAATGTCATTATATATAACACATGTTAGGTTTCCATGAGTATTTTGATATATGGTTGGATTATACTATGTGAGGATTTCATATGGTCCAAATTTGAGAACATGCAAGTGAGAAAATTAAAAGTTATGACTATGCAAAGTTAGTCTTCTAGGTAAATAAGTAAGGTTCCCATACTTAGTAAAATTTATAAAAGTTAAAGTTTGAGAAACATAAATGGAGAAAATTTATCCAATAAGTCAAGAATAAATGAGATGGTACCACGTATTTAAGGTTTAACATTGAACATAGATAAAATATAAGGATCTAACGATTCATGTTTGATTGTACATTTGAGATCGACAGAGTGTAGTAAGTCAAAGTGGTCAACCTATTTAAAATATAAAATAATTAAAGTTTGAGATCCTTAGAATAAATTATATGAATTTTTATTGGAAAATATGACTTAGGACATGATATGATAGCAAATGGATCAAGGTTTAACTGTGACTGTTGACATTTAAATATTTAAATTTTACAAAGGGCAAAACTAGTCTACAGTATTTTGCCCATAACATTTGATCCAAGATAAATTTGTTAATGGTATAAAAATAAAATATATAAAGGAATAAATTTTTAATATATTAAAAATGGTTAGGTGGTTTGATTATTAGTATAAATGAAAATATTTAGCTCCAAACTTGACTATGTGTTTGATGTTTGATTGTAAGCAACCCGAGAAGGATAATTGAGATTGTTATGATGGTTTTTTATGTCTCATGTTGACATATATATCTGGGAGTGTTTTATAATTTAAGGGTATTTCATATGTGGTATTCATGGGTTTGAATAATTGATGTTGAGTATGATCATTACTTAAGAATTTGAATATGTTCATTAAATACACTAGCATTTTGTGTAATCATGTTGTAGGAGGGAGTTGAAGGTGTTTTGAATAGAATTGATGAGTGCAATGAATATAGAGATGTGATATAACTATAAATTACTTATGATAAAAAATTTATTATCATATTATTCCCCTTATCATATTTGGATAGTCTTAATATATTTACTATATTTTGACTATGTATGCACAGTTTGAGTGGTCATCTTGAGTGAGATAGTTTAAGGCACATGGAGAAGTTGTAGATATCTTGGAGGTTCTATCAATATGAATTTTTCATGTGGTTATATGAGATAATTTAATGTTTGATTTATAATTTTGAGACTAGGTTTTTAGTGTTTGAAAACCTGAATAGTGAGGTGACCTAATTAGTAGGTTCAAGTGTGGAGTTGGTGTTCCAAGTGGCATATACCCATGTGGTAGTGAGAAAGGGGTCATGTTGAGTGGACCTATTCTTTTATAAGTGGTCATGAGTTTATAAATTTCTCACTTTTTTGCTAATGGATTGAATAGATCTCCACAAGACCTATAAGGGTTAGTAGGGCCTAATTGAAATGTGTAGATTCTCAAGTTTGATCCATGGATTCTATGGAAAAAATTTGTGGATTATTTTGAGACATGTATTGATGTAAGAGGAGACTTAAGGGTTACGTCAAGTCTATTGTCCAACCATGATGGTGATAAACATGAAATCTCTATATATAGTGAAACCAAAGGTGATAGTTTCTAGACTTAATTGAGGGAGTGTGAATGTGGAGCCAATTAAAGGTAAGAACATTTAAAAGAGAAGGTATAGGTTAGTGAGGACCAGAATAGAGTGAAGAGGATTAGGAATGATTGTATGATTAAGTTGGTGTAGGAAGACATACAAGTCATTGCACCTAATGAGCCTAGAGGAGGTAGAATGAGCAAGTTACTCAAGACACTATTTGAGAGAGTATATTGTGAGTGAAGGCAAGGTGATAAATGTATGAGCTTGGTGGCTGATATAAGAGGTAGATCAAAGTATGGAATATGTGTATGACCATTTGGTCATATTTTTATTGTTATGAAAAATTTGTTGCAGGTGTGTTGAAGTGAGTATGAGAGAAGGGTTGAAGAGTGGGGTTAGTATACTTTGTATCTCCATTAGATTGGTAAGTAATTTGTGTTGATAATATTTTCTATTCATATGTGTTATTTTGGGCACTCAACATCTAGGGGGTGTGTTCCTCTTTACAAGGTGAAACTTGCTAAAGGTTTAGTTATTGTGGGATTGTAGTCTCACTAAAATCATGAATGGTAATTCCTTGATCATCTGTAAATGGTCTAAATTGGTTCTTATTATTATAGGACACTATTCAAAATGTAGGTTCTAATGGGTTTTATTCCCAAAGAGGATTTCCCACATATGTCATGTGTTATGTGCTTGATCTTGCATTGTATTGATTGTTCATTTCTATGAATGATGTATGCCTCATAAATGTATGTATTGAATGCTTAAAGGTTTGAAGAAATTAGACTTGAAATTCAATTATATGAGCTCATTTATTTACCCCTCCTCCCAGTGATTTTACATTTAATAGTTGGTATTATATATGGTCCTTTTCGAGAAGTGTAATATCTTGAAGGAGATTATGAGTAGGTACAAAGGTGGCTAAATAGTTGAAGAAAGAGAATCGACAGTGGAAGGTTGTGATCAAGGGACTTAAATATTATATATTTACTTTTAAAAATGATGCTAAAGAGGATGAGAAGGTTATTAACTACCATAAGGATCAGCTAAAAGATTCCAAGGTAAGTTTAAGTTCAAAACAAGAAAGTTGTTTAAAAGAAAAGGGCATCATGTGTGATGAAGAAGTTTGCCATGACAATAAATAAGAAGTTGATCTATAAGATGAGCTCATGGGTGCACTTGGTGAAATGGAGTAAAATTTAAAAAATCACAAGATGAGTAATAAGATTAAAGGTCTTGATTCACAATTCATTTTTATTGAGGGAATTTTGATAGAGCAAGCATGTAGAATAAAGGATGGCATGGCTAAAGAAGCTAAGAGTGACATGGAGACTATCCAAGTTCTTAGAGGTCAATTAATGGCTATAATTTCAATTACAAAAGCTAAAGAAGATGAGAACATTGAATTAGAAACCAAGCTAGGTTCATTGATGGATGAATATGAGAAATTTGTTGTCAAGAAAAAAAAGCTTAAATAAGATCAAAAGAATTTAGATCAGGTGAAGATTAATGAAAGAAGACCAGTTAGAAACCCAAATGTTTCAAGGTATGCTAGTTTATTCCATGATCATTGTTATTATTTTATTATTTTTAGAATAATCAAGTTTTATTCCTAATTAAATAAGGCTAAGAAAACTAAATTAGTAAATAATATGCAAGAATTAATCTATTGATTTGTGTAAATAGATTTGTATTTTTTCCTTTTCTAAATATAGTAATAAATAAAAGAAATATAAATTATCTTATTATGAATGATCTAGGTTGAGATAGGGTCTGATACTAGAGGAACATGACTAGGAAACTATCAAAAACTAGTTCCTAATGTTCATTTCTAGATTGGACTTGAGCACTAAAAGTGGGACACCTTGTTTGATGCTATAACCCTTTTTCTAGTTTTATTGTCTAGGTGGTCTAAGATTTCTAGGTTCTATTCGGTAGGCCTATGTTACCCTACCAGTGAAATATCAAAGCCTGAAAGCTTGTAGATCTCATTGTGTATCTATTTTTAATCTTAAAATCCCTAGGATATCTTTGTTCTTGAACTTGAATGGAGACTTAGAAAAGATAGATAAGGGTTTAGTGTTTAAAGGATACAGTGGATGAACTTCACACCACATGTGTGGGCATGTTGTCTACATACCAATAATATGAGGGATCAAGCTAATGTAGTTCTCCCATTGAAGTGTTTGGTGTAATTGTGTATGATAAATGAAACTAAATGCAAAAATATATGTATTTTGAATGGCTAGGGAGTGGTGCAAAGGTATGAATAATATTGAAATTATCTTAAAAGGATATATGCAAAGACTAGGGAAGAGTACTTAAGTGTACCTTTTTGTATTCTTGCTTCTTTTCTGTCAATGAGTGTCAACCCTTATAAATGGAATTTTAATGGCCTTTCATACGTAAATTAATGATCATGTGTTAAATGAATTAATGTTAGGATAGGATGAAAATAAAAATGCTAAGGATCTAAAATAATTTAGGACCAAATTTGCACTTGGACAACAACAGCAAAATTAGGACACCTTAGGTTTTAGTGCTCTTATATAAGCTAGGAACTATTTTCTAGAGGGAATGAGATGTAGAGGGATGGATTTAGGCATAAAATAGATACTTGGGTCTATAAGGGTTAAGTTGGAAGGTTTTTGGATGACTAGGAATTAGTGAAAGAATAGCCTAGAAGGGTTATATAATCAAGTATCAAGACCTATGGATTGGGTGTCACTATCCATGCTTAAGTCATCTAATTTCACATTTTCTATGACTAAATTTGCCCCATATTTATTTTAGTGATGAAAAAAAGTGAAATATTATGATAAAGTAAATTAAAAATCATATATGAACATACATGTAAAGGAAAAGATCATGAAGCTATGTGATGATATATATACATAGAGAGAGCACATTGTGAAGTGTGAATTTAAATTGAAAACATAAAAGTAGATAAATTATTGCTAGATAAACTATATATAAAATAATAATGTAAAAAAATTTAGTAAGAGGAATATAAAGGAATGAATACACCTCACTGGGTATGTAAATCAATACAAAACCTATTGTGATGCTAGATTGTATTGGATGATGTTGGGTATGTGTTGAATCAAGAGTAATATCACAAATGGAGTTGAGTGATAAATGCCTTAGAAGTTGAATCAAGAATTAAAATTTTGGACCTTTCACTCCATCATGACCAACTAACTAAAGTTAATTAATCATGCATGTGTTAATCAATGTTTGGACTGTATATCCAATCCCTCTAAATAAGTGGCTTAAGAATACAAAGATTGGCTCTTTGGCTCAATCACTGCCCACTGAGTGAAGATAATCAAGTGATACCAGTATATAATAAATGTAATATTATATGTCTCATATATCTCATGGATGTTATGTAAATATTATAATATGGCATGGATAACCTGAATGTATGTTGAAAACTAGGCCACTCTTAGCCATTTTGAAAGATGGAGGTTAGGATTGTATGAAACCCACTCCAAAACTAATGTAATAGGCTTATGTGAAATCCAAATCAATAACTTGGGTACTCAAAATGTTAAACTTGTATGAAATGTCAACTTAAAAGTGATGTCGACCACTTGTAGATGGAGTAAGGTATGCAACTACTAAGAATGCCTAGATAATAAACTAAACTAAAAAATAAAAGAAGACCAATGTGTCATGCACAATACCCCCAATCATTGGTGTTTGTAACATGGATTATAATATAATTTATGTCATCTAACTCATTTAAAACTAAAAGTGTTAACCATCATGTCATGCATGATAACCCCCTATATCTAGATTCTCTAAGAAAAATTATACTAAATTGCTGATTTTGACTAATTTAGATGTACAAAAACTATATTCGAACTAAAAATTTTGCCTATATTTTGGAAAAATTAAGTGTTTTAATAACTATATAGTAGAAAAAAATTATTAAACCCCATTTTTAGCACTATTGTTCATTTATATCACTATTATCCTATGTTGAAACCGATTGCTAATCTAAAACTATCACTATTTTTAATGTTATTCTGACTGGTTTGACATCTGGATTATGAACTAGGTGAACTGAATGTTGTTGTTTCAACTATTAGGATATTTGATTTCTATGACAAAACCCCTATTTCTCCCCCTCTTCTGAGGGTAGGAATGATGAACCTAAAATGACTACCCTTAGAAGAAAGAGTCCTACAAGTGTGTTAAGCTATATAGATATATGATATAGCAATGATATTTGACAAGATATTTGTAGATATATAAATGTTTGTATTGATAGATTTTTATATCAATAAGGGTATTCATAGATAGATATAATAATGTAAAATCATGTGTAATGTACTGAACTAGAACTATAAATGTTAAATTTTTAGTTGTTAGTTGTTAGTTAGAGGGTTAGAGCATGATGTCCATCATGGCATCCAAGAAAGCAAGGGAAGTTCATGATGTGGATCATGAGATTACACACATTGAGAAGTAAATAATCAATGAAACAAATAATCGATAATCAAGAAACATACTGAGATTGCCAAGGGGCCATGCAAATAAGGGACATGGGCACATGTCACTCAAACTAAAAAGCAAGCATAGAAGGAATGTTCAAATGCAACATACACATAAAAGTAAAACAAGAAAATTTGGCACAAGGTCCATATGCACATAGAAAAGTACAAGCAAAGGACATTGGAAAATTTCCTAAGGCACACACATGAAAAGAAGCAAAGGACATTGAAAAATGTCCTAAGGCATAAACAAGAGATAAAAATTAATTGGAAATGCAATCATACAAGCTACGCTAAGCAAGAGGAGAAAGCATGTAATAACTAGAAAGGTAGAATCACATATGACTAATAAAATAAAATTTGAAAGTATGTAAAACATGTGTAGTACAAGACTAGGTTTATGTAAAAAAATACACAAGTGCTAGATACTAGTCAAATGTCAATATAGTAATCTATGTAATCTAGAAAAGAATGTACATCAACATGATAACTCAAAGTGTGTAGTGTAGGAATGACATGACCTAGATGGTGTAGTCATGTAGAATATGGCCCCATTGGGTAGGTATATCAATGTGTTTTTTGAATGTAGAAGCAAGAATGCCCCATCAATGGGTAGAGTGAAGCAAGCAAGTAGATGGATGTAACTACACACACTCAAAGAAGATCAAGTGAAACATGGTAATGTATAAAATTTGATATACAATAAAAAGAAATATAAAATTTAAGTCCTAACATGATAGTAGTAATGAAAATCATGTATGATGCATATAATTCAAATATTTTTGGTATTTTTGACATATTTGAATGTTTTTGTAATTTTAAAATATTTAAATGTTTTTATATTTTTAAATAAGATATGTACAATCAAGAAGAAGTGATTATTTATAATTAATGTTAAAATGAAAATATTGTACAAAAACTTTCTAGAAATAGCTTATTATACTGATAAAATAAAAGACTAGGCTGGTGGGGTGAAGGGATCTAAGGATAGAGCCTACTGGGGATGGAAATGGAGGAAAGGGTCATAACCATCATTAAATTCCTTTAAATCATCATCCTCAGTATCATCATATGTTTTATATGTTGTGTTTATGGTGGCATCATGCTGAATGTGAACTGAAGGTTGGTATGGTGGTGGATATGTTGACTCTACTCTAGGACCTTTAGTCTTGCTGGTAGATGACTTTAGTGGAAGTAGTGGAGTTGGTTTTTCTAGTGGTGATATAATTTTAATAATGCCTCAATGCTTTATTTTATCTAGTTTCTACTTTAAATTTGTACATATGTTTGTGTCATGGCCTATAATCCTATGAAAAGTAAAAAATAGGTGACCATCTTGATGTGATAATCTATTGATAGATTTATGTCATATTTTAGGTAATGTGATCAATCCATGATCAAGTATTATATATAACATAAAATATGGCAGATGTTATGTGTCACATGCCTAAATCTAAGTAATTAGCTCTATATCCATAGAGGTGACCATGTGAACTATATGTGGAAAGTGGTAAGACTGTGGTCGTGAGTGTGGAGTATATCCTATGAGTGTAGTGTGAGATACTAAAAGTGATGTAGGATGTGGGAAGAGATCTCTAGATTCATCTTGATACTCTCATAGGCTGATTGGAATAAATCTCTATCCACACAAATAGTCACTTGTGAGTGTGGGTGTTGTATTGACATCTGAAGAAGCCTGTGAATATGTATCAACATCATGTACATATGGTAACTTAGAATTTAGCACAAGGGGTAACTATGATATAAGAGTTTGACTAGATATAGTATTAGAATATGGCACTACTACCAAAGTATCTATAAATAGTGGAGTAACTATGGAATCAACTAAAATTTTTGGTGATGGTGGATGTGTACCAGGTATCAGAACTATGACTAATGAAGTATATAGAATGGTTGAAGCTAAAATGAATATTGAAATAGTTGGTGTTGATGGTTCAACTATAAGTGGAGTAGTGTGGGAAGTGATAGTCTCTCCAACCTCATATATATGTATTTGATCAAGATAAATTCTATGAAGTGGTGGTTTTACTATGATATATGGTGTCCCATCCAATGAAATAGTTGAAAATGACTCTATAAGTTGATAATATATGAATGGTTGGTTATCTGTTGGACATGTGTATAGATATCCCTTATGGAGAAACTTAATACATCGATGGAGAATGGAATTAATGATACCCATAGTATGTATCCAGGGTCATCCAAGTAAAATATTATAGTGGAGAGGACCTAACATGACCTAGAACTATGTAAAGAGGGTTTTTGGTCCCACCATGATATCTAAAATAATAGTACCCAATGTCTAATAGGCTATATCATCAAACCCTCAAATTCTCTTATATTTTCTTAACATTGATGCCAAATCTACACCCATGGCTTGTAATAATGTGGTATTACATAAATTTAGTCTAGAACCACTATCAACAAGAACTCTCTTGATTTTACTAGTTTTGACTTGTACTTGTATGAATAATTGAAAATTTTGATCAATAACTCTCTAAGAAGGCATGTCCTCATGATCAAAATAAATCATATATTGTATAGTTTTTAAAGTGTTGAACACTAATGCAAAATAAGAAGGTTCTAAATCAATAGGCATAGTAGTCTGAGTGATTGCCTGATAAAGAATGTCCTTACGTACATTAGATTTTTGAAGCAGTTCTAACATGGATATTTTGGTTGGAGTGTTTCTCAATTGATCAACAATGTCATATGCCTTGTTAAAATCTTCTTATGTAGGTGGGTTAGGCTTAGGATGGGTTGGAATAGTGGGGTGATGGGGCTCTAAGATAGGTGGAGGAGGTATAGTGGCACGTCAAGTAATATCTCTAACCATAATATCTACATTCTATATAGGAGTTATAGTAGCTAACGAGGAGAGCAAATATAATCAAAAATTCAAGGAGGTGGAGGGATAAAAAGTGTCAACTGGGATCTCTAGTGATGGGTAGTGATCTTGGGAAGAGTGAAATGGACCATGTAACATGACTTGGTATGGGGGAGGGGCTCCAAGGGAAGTGATGCAGGGGATGGATTAACATGGTTAAGAATAAATTGCTGAACATCATCCCATGTATTGAAAAATAAACATGAAATGAAAAGAACGGAGATTTATACTAACATATGATAAACTTCATCATTCATGTACATGATAGGACCTATTATGGTTTCTTTATTATTTGAAAGAAATGTAAGAAAAGTTTGTAGATAAAAGAACATCATTTTTGTAATTTAGCTATGGATGTAAGGTGATACCTCAAAAAGCAAATAGGTGCTAGTATATGCAACCAAGGATTTTTTTCAAAAATATTTATGCAAAGTAATATGAATTTTTTATTTTCAAATTGATTTTATGAGTTTTATAAACAACTAAAAATTCAAAAAATGATTTGAAAAGTAATTGGGAGTTTAGTTGATGCAATCTAGGGATTTTGAATGAATTTTTAAAATTAGTATGATAATTTAAAAAAATTAATATAAATTTACTAAAAAAAATTAGAATTTTGCTTGAAAAAATTAGGATAAATCAAAAAATATTTCTAAAATTAGTAATATATTTTTTCCTAGTGTTTGTAATGTGTTTATATGCAAGGAGGACCTAGTATGTGCAAACTAGGGTTTTAAAAAAATATGTGATATTTTTGAAATTAAATTGTAGATTTCTAATTTTTAAATGTAGGAAAAATCCAAAAACTATGGCAAAAAATTAGAAATATTTATCCCTGGGGTTTCTAGGGTTTTTGTGTGAAATTTATGTATGTGGGGTTCACCAAATGTTTTATTTTTTTCAGAATAATGGGGTTTTATTCCTAATTAAATAAATAGGTCTGAGTAAAGTAAATTAGTAAATAATATTAAGGAATTAATATACTAATTTATGCAAATAGATTTTTATTTTTGCCTTTTCTAAATGTAATAATAAATAAGAGAAATCTAACTTAGCTTATTTTGAATGATCTAGAATGAGACAGGGTCTAATACTAAAAGAGAAAGACCACGAAACTATCAGAAACTAGATCTTGAGGTTCATTTTTGGATTGGATAAGAACACTAAAAGTGGGACACCCTATTGTCTAGTGTTGTTGTCTAGGTGGTCTGAGCTTTCTGGGTTTTGTTTAACAAGCCTGTGTTACCCTATCAATGAAATATCAAAGTTTGGAATCTTATAGAGCTCATTATGCATCTATTCTTAATCTTCAAAGCCTTAGGGTCTCTTTGTGCTTGAACTTGAATGGAAACATAGAAAATATACATAATGGGTTAGTGTGTAAAGGATATGTTAGATGAACTTCACACCTCGTGTGTGGGCATGCTACCTACATACCAATACTTCGAGGAGGGATCAAGCTAATGTAGTTATCCCATAGAAGTGATTGGTGCAATTATGTATGATAAATACAACTAGATGTGAAACTGATGTACTTTGGATGTCTATGGACTAGTGAAAAGGTTTGAATAAGATTGAAATGATCATGAAAGGCTATATGCAGAGAATAGGGAAGAGTGTTTGAGTGTACTTTATTGTATTCTTATTTATTTTTTGTTAATGAGTGCCAACCCTTCTAAATGGAATTTAGATGGCCTTTTATATGGAAACTAATGATCATGGGTTAAATGAATTCATGTTAGGATGACAAGAAAAAGGATAAGGATCCAAAATAATTTGACCATTAGGATGAAATTTGCACTTGGACAATAGCACCAAAATTAAGACACACTAGGTTTTAGTGCTCCTATCCAAATTAGACACTATTATCCAGAGGGAATGAGACCTAAGGGAATGGATCTGGGCCTAAAAACTATACCTAGGTCTATAAGGGTTAATTATATAAGTTTGTTGATGATTGAGAATTAGTGAAAGAATAGCCTAGATGGGTTGTTTAAGCAATTAGGAAGACCTATGGATTAGGTGTCATTAGCCATGTGTAAGTCATCCAATTTTGCATTTTATATGACTATAGTTATACATGTAATAAATATGGTCATAGGGATAAAGAATTTAGAAGGAATCTAGTCAAGTATGGACATTCATGGAGCCCTAAAAGAAGGATAAATTGGTCATAGAGAAATCATAACTCAGATCAATCAAGTGTTAGGTTGAATGATATTTTTTCTATAATTGCTGTAAAATAGGAAATATTACTAGATTATTCAAGGATAGTTTGAAGAATCACTCAAGTCTTGAAAAGAAGAAAGATTCTCTTAAAAATCCCTCAAGGGTGTTGAGACAAAAAGTTTATGAAGGATAATCATGATCAAGGTGGTCTGCCTGCTACAACAAAGAAGGAATCAGACATGAATAAGATATAAGAATTCTAAGAGAATTTGTTTTTTATTCAAATAGAAAAGGAAGATCACAATCATAATCAAGATAAAGGTATGAATGATCTTATTTATTTTATATGCCATAAATTTGGTCCAATTGTTTTAGATTAAGGTAAAAACATGTTTTGAAGGGAACCCAAAACCCAAATACAAGGAAAGAAAGATAAAGCATCAATGACCACAGGCAGAACCTAAAAACTACTACAGAGAAGTAGCAAGAATAGGTTTTATATGGACCTAAAACCACCAAAAAGACCGTAGGTCAAAACACAGATTTAACATAGATCTGGCTACACCATAGATAGAAGATTACAAAAAACTAGTGAACAGGACCAGATAACATAACCAACAAGAAGAACCAGACTATTCTTCCAGTTCCAAAATCATTTTCACTATTTATTTACCTTTCACAATAGTATCCTGAGTGGCAGTAGCTACCAACTTGGCTCCCTCTTGTATAGCATTCTTTCTTGAGCTTTGTCTCATCCTTTTGCTAGGCCTCTCCAATGATTTGATCTCCTCATTAGCTCTTTTTCCAATATTAACAGCTGTAGCACATATGTTGGACGTTACTTCCTACATTTTCATTTTGTATTGTTAGGTATTGTAAGAACATGTTGAATCAATTCCAAAATCAAAATAAGGTGTATGGAAATACTAGTGTGTAAGGAAGAGGTTACACTTGGGTATGGAAACCTAATTCTATTAGGAGAGATCAGTTTAAGACCAAAGATGTTCTATTTTCCATGATAGATATGAATGGAAGACAAGAGTTTATGTTGTTTACTTTTACAAAAAAAAATGGAATAAAAGAATGAATTCAAGCATCCTTTCAAAGTCAAGCTAGACTACAAGTCATAAAAAGGTATGGAAATATAGAAGTCTCTAAATGTTTGGGACTTTTAGTCTCACTATGTCAAAAGGGGTATCTCTCTCTAAGTTTTAAGGAGATTATTTTTTTAAAGAAGAAGCATGATGGATACTGGTTGGGACCTGATTGTGTTGTATAAAAAATAAAGTCATGAAGGTCTCTTAGGTCTAAAAATTTTAAAGATCGATATAATGTTGGCAGCTTATGCAAGGTCTACAAGTAGGGAATGGAAGTTTCCAAGTGTCTAATCAAGGAAGATGAGGTGTCATGATATTTATATTACATAGAAAGGTTTTTTGATCTTGTTCAAGTAGGCTCAAGGTATGTTCAGGATTCTTGGTCCTAAAGATAAGAATTCGTTAATTTATGTTGCTCAAATTATTTAATCAAATGTTGAAAGACTATAAGACAAGGTTGATATGGAGGATACAGATAATCTGATGTCATATCTTTGATGTCATGAAAAAGGTCTCTAAGTTTTGTAGATGAAATTTTTTTATGCCATGGATTTAGGGGATGCTAACTCAGATAGCTTGAGTGGCTTGAGGATCTATGCATGGTGTGAGGGGGAGAATATGTGAGATGCTTCAGTTATATTGAAGATGTTTTGATGTCTATTATAGATGAGAACTCAATAATTTTGTGATGATGAATTGATCAAACCAAGTCAAGTGATTTGACAATGTTTTTGAATTCTCCTACATAAATAAAGGGGGAGGTTTGTAATTGGTTAAGTCCTAGGATCATAATACTGTGTAGTTAAATCTAAGAAAGAAGGTATGGTGGCAATTTTATTGATTCATCACTATTGAAAATGGTATGAAAATTTTCAAATAAAGGTGCTTAAGATCATGTGACTTAGGGTGAGTCCCTCTTTATGTTTTTCAAGGTAAGTTCATTTAAGTTTTGTTGTTCATGAATATTTTATCTTCATAGAAGCTTTGTATGATCAAAAGGTGTGTAGTCATGGAGCATGTTTGTGAAAATCAAGGTGAGAAGAGGTTTTATCATTGTTAAAGGGAGTCTATATCATATCCTAGAGATGGTCTCTTCTTATTTTTAGTCCTTTATATATTTTCAAGTCCATAGGATCAAAATTTTATCCCACTTTGTCATTGTGTCAAAGAGGGAGAAAGAACCTAAAGAGAGACAGATTCTGAGCATAAGCTTTGTATTGGTGTTTGAAATCAATGACAAATTTTGAGATTAGTTTAGGTTTTTAAATGATTTCTCCAAGGTGACCATGAATTTTTGTGAGGTGTCATGTGTGATATAATGACAATGACAATGTGTGCTTCAATTAGCCTTAGTGTTCATGCATGGTTCTTTAATGTTTAACTAAGTGAGGCATTTGATGGATGATATTATTGGTATGAAAATGTTTCATAGACCCTATTTCATATAAATATTTCTTATAATTAGTATGGAAGTGAGTGTATTTCATTTGGTTGTTCATTTTTTTCATCTAAACATTTTGGTCTTATGACATAAAATTTGAGTAGGTAGTTTGATGACATCACAATTACCACATGGGAATGAGTCAAGGGAAGTTGGTCATATGGTTGTGATAAAATTAGTCCCTAGTTTATTTTACATAAATTTAATATCATTCACTAAAGTTCATTAAAATATATTCAAGGGAAAATTTGGGCTCCCAAGTAGTTTGACAGTGTTTTCTCATAACCAAATTTACATGAGGCAAGAAAGAGCTGAGTAAGCAGTTTGATAGTGGCATATCTCTCACATGTGTATATTTAAAGATAATGTGATAAAATGGGTTTTTTAATTTTTATACCTATTTTATTTGTCCAAAATTTTAGGATAAGTACTAAAGCACAACAAAATATATGCATGTTCAAATTTGGCCTTCTAGACAAGTTTTTGACATGGCTTTGTGGTAGAAAAATATGAGTGATCATTTTAATGTCATTATTTATCACACATATGAGGGATTCAAGATAATTATTATAAAAAAATTAATTAACCTATGTGAGGATATCATATGGTCCAAATTTAAGAACATGTGAGTGAGCAAATCAAAGTTATGACTATGAAAAGTTTGCCTTCTAGGTAAATAAGGTTCCCATACTTAGTAAAATTTACACAAGTTAAAGTTTGAGAAAAATAAACAAAGTGAATTTATAAAATAAGTTAGGAAGCAATGAGATAGTGACAAGTGTTTGAGGTTCAACACTGAATATAGATAAAATATAAGGATATAATGGTTCATGTTTGATCATATGTTTGAGATTGATGGAGCATAATAAGTCAAAATGGTCAACTTGTTCAAAGTTTAACATTGTTAAAGTTTGAAATCATTAAAAAAATATTGATGGATCATGATTGGCCAAGCTGAGTGAGGACATGAGATGATAAAAAAGTGATCAAGGTTTAATTATGACTATTTACATTTAAATATTTGAATTTTACAAAGGGAAAAACATGTATGAGGTATTTTACACCTAAAACTTGATCAAGGAAAAAATTGATAATGGTATAAAAACAAAATATGTAAAGGAGTCAATGGAAAATATAGTAAACTTGTTTATGTGGTATGATTATTAGTAAAGGAAAAGATATTGAGCTCCAAAGTTGATTTTGTGTTTGACAATCAATTGTAAGAGACCTGAGAAGGATAATTGAGCTTGTTCTAATGGTTTTTTGATGTCTCATGTTAACTTATCAATTTGGGAGTGTTTTAAACTCCATGATAATACTCTATGTGGTATTTTTAGTTTTGACCAATTGATATTGAGTATGAGCATTAAATAAGAAGTTAACTGTGTTCATTGAATACATTGGCACTTTGAGTAATCATGTTATAGGAGTGAGTTTAAGGTGTTTTAAGAAGAATTGATGAGTCCAATGAATATGGAAATGTGGTATAATTATCAAGGACTTATGAAAAATATTCTATTGTCATATTTTTCCCTTGATAAAATATGGAGAGTCATAATAGATAGACTATATTTTGATTGTGTATGACCAATGTGAGAGGTCATCTTGAGTGAGATAGTTTGAGGTGTGTTGACCTATGTTGTAGTGTATAAGGCACATGGAGATGTTTCATAGATATTTTAGGTTATATCCATATTAAATTTTCATGTGGTTATATTAGAGACTTGAATGTTTGATTCATAAGTTTGAGACTATGTTTTTTATGTTTGAAGACCTGAAGAGTGAAGTGACCTAATTGGTAGGTTCAAATGTGGAGTTAATATTCTAGGTGGCATGGAACAATGTGGAAGTGATAAAGGGGTAATTTGGAGTGGACCTATTCTTTTAGAAGTGGTCATAAGTTTCTAAATTTCTCATTGTTATGATAATGGAGTGAATAGGTCTCCATGAGACCTATAAGGGCTAGTAGGGCCTAATTAAAAGGTGTAGATGCTTAAAGGTGATCCATGGATGCTATGTCTGACCTTTATGGATTTTTTTGAGCCATGAATTGATGTGAGATAAGCCTTAAGGGTTAATTCAAGTCTATTGGTTGACCAAGATGGTGATAATAATGAAAGCTTTATATATAGTGAAACCAAAGGGGATGGTTTCTAGACTTAATTAAGGGAGTTGGAATTTGGATCCAAGTGAAGGTAAGAAAATTTTAAAGAGAAGGTATATGTTAGTGAGGGCTTTTAGAGATTCAAGAGGATCATATATTATTTTTTCATTAAGTTGGTGCAGGACATACAGGTCATTTGACCTAATGATCCTAGATGAGGCAGAATAAGCAAGTTACTAAAGAGGTTGTTTGAGAGAGTATATTATGAACAAAGGTAAGGTGAAGAATATATGAGTTTGGTGGTTTATTTTAAAGGTATATAAAAGTGTGGACTATGTGTATGACCATTTTATCATGTTATTGTTGTTATGATAGAGTTGTTACATGTGTGTTGAAGTAAGTCTGAGTGAAGGGTTAAAGAGTTGGATTAGTTGGAATATTTAATGTGTCCTAATTGATATTTAGGTGTTGGTTCATGTATGTAATGTGATTTGACAAATGTGTAGTGTTTTGGTGATAGATTTGTTACTGATAAGTGTAGAGTGGTCTAAAAGGTGGCTTTGGATGCATTGAGTGTACTAAGTTGAAGAAAGTTGATATACTTTGTATCTCCATCAGATTGACATGTAATCAATGTTGAGGAGAAATTTAATTCATATGTGTTGTTGTGTTTTCTCAACATCTATGTATTTTTTTCACCTTGTAAGGTCAAACTTGCTAAAGGTATAGTTGTTGTGGAAGCTTAGCTAGACAGGTGTGGTATCTCATTATGGGATTACAATTGCACTAAAATCTAGAATGGTGGTTCCTTGATCATATGTAGATGGTCTAAATTGGTTTTTATTATTATAGGATAGTATTCCAATTTTAGGTTCTAGTGGGTTTTATTACCCAAGAGGTTTTCCCACATATGTCATGTGTTATGTGCTTGATCATACATTATCTTTCTTGTTCATTGTTATGAGTGTTGAATGCCTCATGAATGTAAGTATTTAATGATTAAGGGTTTGAAGTAATTAGAGTTGAATTGGATTATATAGGCTCACAGATTCACCCCCCTCTTATTAATTATACCTTTAATAATTTTGGGCTAACCACCTTCATTTTTGTGAGATGGATGTAGAATATATTCTTACCTTAGAGTGTGATAGAGGGAGAGCATCATCAAATAGGGTGGTTTAGATGGAGATGTTTGGGGATGATAGAGAATAAACCAAAAAAACCCTGCACACACCACATTTGTATTTCATGATTGTGTTATTTAATAAATAGCTATAAAATGTTTTTTTTTACATTTAAATAACTATTGTTTTATTTTATGATCTAATTACTATTAATAATCATGTTGATGTATTTGAATGATTTTATTAATTTATTGATTATACGTTTATATATATGTATGTATATATATGTATATATATACATACATACATATACACACACACACACACACACACACACACATATATATATATAGATACATATATATATATAGATACATATATATATATATATATATATATATATATATATATATATATATATCTATATATATATATATATATATGTATAGATACATACATATATATATATATATATATATATATATATAACCAAACAATATCATCTAGACTTCCTAAAACTCTCTAACTTGCCCAATGTGTTTTGGGGAGTCTAGATGCTATTATTTGGCTCTATTTTATAGCATCTTGCTGTAAGAAGTTGTGTAGCAAGTTATTTTCATAGTTTACTTTCACACTCTATTGAGTAAACTCAAACTTTTTTTCAGGTTGTTTCATTTGGTATATATATATATATATATATATATATATATATATATAGTTTTATTATGTATAAAAGCATGATTATCATAACAATGCGTAATTTTTTCTTATATATATTGTAATTTCTATATAAGAGAATTAAAATAATGTATTTAAGAGTTTAAATATAAAGCATTTTTGATATGTTTGGATTGGAATTTTTTATGTGTGTAATATTAACAATTTATGAACTCTATGATATAATATTATTTCATGAAGAAGTAATATTATAAGTTACTTTGTGGTTTAAGTAACTGGTAGTATAGATAATCGTTATTAGGATGGTATATTATATTGAAGACTATTTTGGGATTCTATTTATTATTTGTAATAAACTAGGTGTTATGGATTCATTGCATTTCATTTTATGGACTAAATCAAGGTATGTGTTATTTCTATACTTAGCATAATTTTAATTAGCTAAAGGAAAATGTTTTTAATGAATCTATTGGTTTTAATATTATTATTTATTTTAATCGAGTCTAACATTCATGACACTTAATAAGCATTGTATAGATTTCACTAGTTTAATTAGAATCCTCAATGCAAGATGAGGTGTAATATGATTGAGCGGTGTGTATGAAATTGACCTATCCTAGAGATCATTTATCAGTGAAAATTTTGACCAAAGTAATGTTTTGATAAAAAATTTCATCTCATATGTTTATATAGTTTTCATTTTTTGTGATATCATAGTATAATGGATTTATTTATGGCACACATTCTGTATTAGATATATTTAACACATGGGTTCTAGTTTGTTACTCTATATTTTCATACCATCATTATATACCCATTTGTGAAGGGAGGGTCATCCCCTTATTCGAGAGATAGTGCGAGGGATATATGGTCCATAGTTCATATGTAAAATTACTTAGATGATGCTCTCCATCTTAGTTGGAGTACTATACTAAGAACTACACTTGATATTACAGATACTTGAGTCATGGAGACTCTTGAGTTGTGGAGAGTCTTGGTCATGGAGACTCTGATCCATGTAGTTTTGTTTCATTTTTTATCATTTGAGATATTATTATGTATTTCTAAAAATTGTAACATTTATATATTGTACATATACAATAATGGTTGTAATGTTATATGAGTCATGGATGAATTTATATTATTTCATTTATGATTAGATGTAGTATTTGTTGGTTTTTTCTATATTATTCAAAATTTATAAATCTATTCATGGTGATCCTTAGATAAGTGGATTAGTGATAAACATGTTAGTTAAATAAACTAATATAACTATTTCATTTATGATCACCAAAAGAAACTTAACTAGTGATTTTTAAATAGTTGTATTAGTTTAGTTAACCAATAGGTTTATTACTAATCCACTTAGTATATATTAATATGTGTATTTATTTATTTTTAAATAAAATTATTCCTATATTATGATAAAACCCAATGGGATTCTTAAATTTTGGTATCATAGCTAAGGTTCAAACTCTAAGAATTAATGTGTTCACTAATGCAAAAATATTATCCTGATAATCAAGACAAACAATGGTGTACACTAGATCAAGAGGTGAGGTTACATAGAATACCAAACCCCTTATGGACATAAATCAATTTTCTACTAAGCAAGCTAAAATATTGGACCTAATACTTGAGACCATGTAAGAGACTAGGGACCAAATAATTTCCCTAGAATAAGAATTGCATGTCCATGAAGAGGATAATGCCTAGGAGGAGCTTGAATAATATCATGATGATAAGGGACATCTTCAAGAATAAAGGCATGAGGAGGTGCCATAAGATGCAAAAACTCAAGTAGATGTAGAGTTGGCACACAACATGAAAAAGGTGAATCCACCCAAGTTCGATGGAACTATTTTTGGAGATGGATATGAAGCATGACTAACAAAAATGGAAAAGTATTTTTAGATTTAGAATTATTCTAAGTCACAAAAGTAGTTTGGGGAGCTTATCAGTTTGCTGGTGAAGTACCAATTTGGTGGGAAAATAAGAAGATCAAGATGAAGCTTGAGTCAACCACCACCACTTGGGAATAGTTTGTGACATTGTTTAGGTCATAATGGCTTCTATAGATGTACTATGATCAAAATATTATGGATTTTTAGAATATTAATCAAGGGGATTTTTTAGTGAATGAATACTAGGAATAATTCACCAAGCTTCTTAAGTATGTACCTCATTATTAGGTAGATGAGAGGTTCATAATTAACAAATTTATCATGAGATTGAAACCCCAAATAGGATTTGAAGTAAATGTGCATGGTCCATCTACCATGAATTAGGTGTTAGATAAGATGGTTAAGTAGGAATATAAAATGAAATCTCTTGCCCAAGTTAGAGATATGTTTAAAAAGAAATTTAGAAACTCCAAACCAACTTTCAAGAAGAATAATTGAAAGCAGAGGAGTAGAGATTTTAAGGGTCATTTCAAGAATTTAAAATGCCAAGTTTAATAGTGTTTTAGGGAATAATAAACTAGGTAATGGTTTTAAAGGTGGTTTTGAGGGAAAAGAATAGACCTAGAGGAAAGGACTAGTTCAAAGTTGATTTGTCTATGGAGGTGACCATTTTTATTCATAATTTTCTTAAGACAAATCAAATAACAAGGGTTCATGTTCTCATTAAGGTATGTTTTAGTAGCATATTCATGTAGGTTTTGAAAATTGATAGGCTAAATATCAAGCTTCACCCATAAAACTATCAAGTATTTTGTTTGACCATCTAGTTTCTATTTTGATTTATATGGCAACTAAATAACATTTCATTGCTGCCATAATGCTTACTAAATTTTTTAGAAAAGTTTGAGTTATGGAAAATACATTATCAATACAATATAGGAATGATTCCAAAGTCAAGGTTGAAAAGTGTCTATTCTAAGTAGATATTAACTTTCTAGAGTTCACTATAGTAGTAGATAATTTTGTATCACTGTTAGGATATATGATGTGATCCTAGGAGTTAATTGGCTTTCAAATCATAAAAACAAGGTTGCCTATTTTTTGAAGAGGGTTGAGAGTTAGGATGATTTTATAAATTAGACATAACTTTAGGGTGAGAGAAGAGAGTTGAATCTAAGGCATATTATTGTAATTCAACTCAAAAAACACAAAAGAAAAGATGTTAGACATGTATTATTAAGATAAATGAGATGAAATAATCTAAGGAACCATCTATTTAAGATTATCCTTTTTTGATAAAATTTCATGACATGTTTCCATAAAAATTACTAGGATTACCACCTAAGCATTAGTTTGATTTATTGATTGATATTATACCTGGATCAAAACCATAGTCTATGGTACCATACAAAATAATAATCACTGAACTAGTTGAATTAAAGGCATAACTTCAGGATTTGTTATCAAAAGGGTTGATTTAACAAAGTGTGTCACCATTAAGTGCACAAATTGTCTTCGTCAATAAAAAGGATGGTACTCTTTGACTATGTATATATTACAAGATGCTTAATAAAGCAATAATCAAGAATAGATATCCATTTCCATGCATTGATGATATCTTTCACCAAATGTGAGGGGAAACAATATTTTATAAGATTGATATTAGAGAAGGGTATCACTAGTTGAGGATACATAAAGGTGATATTCCAAAACCAATTTTCTAGAATTGATATGGGAATTACAAGTTCACAGTGTTACCATATGGACTGACAAATTCTCCAGAAACATTTATGAATCTTATGAATGGTGTGTTCAGAGATTACCTAGATCATTTTGTTTTGGTATTTATTGATGACATTATTATTTATTCCAAGGATGAGGAAGAGTACTTACAACATATGTAATTGGTTTTTAATTTTTGTGGAAGCATATGTTGTATGGAAAGTTGACTAAATGTGCATTTTTACAAAAGAAAGTGCAATATTTAAGTCAAATTATCTCTATAGATGGTATTTCAGTAGATCCAACAAAGATAAAAGTCATAATGTAGTGGATGAAACCAAATAATGTGAATGACGTAAGGATTTTCATGAGATTAGTGGGATATTATAGGAAATTCATTCTGAATTTTTTTAAGATAGTTAATACAATTACCTCTCTTAAACAAAATAATCAAATTTTTGTCTGCTCAAATAAGTGTGAGGTAGCTTTTTAGGAATTTAAAAAGAGGCTTACTTTAGCACCAATACTAAGAGTTTCCAATCCTAATGGTCAATTCTTAGTGATCACTGATGAATCTAGATATGGACTCAGAGGAGTTCTTATATAGGATGGCTCAGTGGTAGCCTATGAATCTAGGAAACTAAAGCCATATGAGATGAATTATGCCCCTCATGACCTAAAAATTATAGCAATTATTCATGCTTTTAAAGTTTGGAGACATTATCTATTGGGAAAACTATTTTATCTCAAGAATAATAACTTGGGACTCAAGCACATCTTCACCCAACCAAATTTAAATGCTTGTCAAAGGTGATGGTTAGAGTTATTGTCTAATTATGATTTTGATATTAATTATATAAAAGGAAAGGAGAATAGGATAATTAATTATCTGAGCTATATGAGGTACATAATAATTTTGTATACTATTAAGAGTACTTATAGAGATCAAATAATAAAATTCTTTCTAGGAGATGAATTATATGATCAAGTCAGAAAAGCATTATCTAAGAATGCTCAAAATCTTAGGTATACAATATTCAGGGTAGATAATGATGGTATTTTTTGGTACAATGACAAGATGTATGTGCATGATAGAGAGAATATAAGGAGCAAAATGCTAAATAAACTTCACAATGCCCCATACTCATGATATCCAAGAGTAACCAAGCTTATGTCTAAACTTAGACCACTCTATTTCTAGAAAGAAATCAAGAAAGATGTAGTGGATTTTGTGTCTCATTGTATGGGATGTCAATGTGTGAAATTTTAACATATTCATCTAGTTATATTTTTTTTATCCATAGGACATACTATAATGGAAGTGGTAGGTTATAAGTATGGACTTAAACCAAGGTATCCCACTTCATACCCAAAAACATGATATATTATACACCTACGCTTGTGAAGAGATTCATGAAGGAAGTGTATCGATTGATTGGTTTTCTAGAGAATATCATTTTAAATCAAGATCTAAGGATGAATTATAGTTTTGGTTAACCTTAAATTAAACTTTGAGTATGTAGTTAAACTTTAGCACTTATTATCACCCAAAAAATAATGAACAAATAAAATGAGTTAACCAGGTTTTAAAAGATCTCCTTTGTATATATTACATAGATAAGAAATATAAGTGGAAGGAGTACCTTTAATTGGTTGAGGTTGCTTACAATAACTCATACCAAATAGTGTTGAAGATGGCTTCATGTGATGAATTATACAAAATTAGGTGTAGAACACCAATTATTTGGGATAGGTTAGAACACAGGGTGGTATTTGGACCTGAGATGCTTTCAAAAATAGAAGAGAAAGTTGAGACAATTAGATAGAGGTTGGTTGAGGCTAATGATAGATAGAACATTTATGTTGATGTAAAGAGAATATCTAGGTATTTTTTTATTGCTAATAAAGTTTTTCTATGGGTTAAGCCTTAGAAAAGATCGATTAAATTTGAGAAGTCAATGAAAATTTCACCTAGATTTGTGGGACCCTTCAAGGTTTTGAAAGTAGTCAATCCTATAATGTATATTCTTCCATTACCACACTCTATAGATATTTTTAATAATGTATTCCATGTGTCTTATCTCAAAAAATATATTATTTATCTTTCACATGTGTTGGATTGGAATGCTTTTTAGGTTCTGGACCTCAGGGTGGCCATGGTAGAACCAATAAGAGTAATTGACACTTGTAAACTCTATTTGTGTAATAAGGAAGTGCCACAGTTCAAGGTACTATGGGACCAATATTTTGAGAATATTTTGACTTAAGGGGACTATGATTAGTTTTATAGGATATTTCCACATTTGTTTGCTTGATTTTCTATTGCATATTATATTATTTTTTACTGAATAATGTTTTAAATTCATAACTTGTGTTTGAATCAATATCATCATAATGATGACTACCTTTAGATTGAAGGATGTCACATCCCAATTTATCTCTAAGTTGATAAACCTATTTTATCTATGGATTATATGGTTGATTAGAATATTTAATTAAGATTTATGGCATATGTTGATTATGGGATAGTTTGGGTTGCCTAATTTACATGATTAGTTTATAATGAATTAATAGTACTTCCATATTTTGTACATTGTGATCATGTTTGATAATCTAAATCATTATTTTATAAATATAATGATGTTTTAGACTAACTACCTTTATTGTTGTGAGGTGGATGTAGGAGATAATATTATCTCAAAGTGTGATAGAGAGAGAGCATCATCAAAGAGGGTGCTTTAAATGGAGACATTGGGGGATGATAAATAATGAATCCATAAACCCTTTCATGCACCACATTTTTATTTCATGATTTTTTTGTTTAATATATCATTATAGTATGTTTTGTTTTACATTTAAATGATTGTTGTGTTATTTTACGATCTAGTTTTTTTAATTAATGATCATGTTGATGTGTTTGACTAATTTTTTTAATTTAGTGATCATATGTAGCTTATATTTTTTGACATAATTTCTTGGTTAAAAGAGTGAATTTGTATATTTTTGTACTTACCTTAATGCCTTATTAGGTATGGTTATTTAGTTTAATGTTCTAATGTTATGTATGCATTAATAAGTATAGATAGATTTTATTGTTGGTATTAAATTTATAATATTTAGTTAAGAATAATTAAAGATCATTATTACAAATTATATATATGTGCATGTATATTTTATTATAAAAATGTATAAATAGAATTATTTCAAAAGTTAAGGTATTTGATTAAATGTTTAATCAAAGGTTTCATATTCAAAGTACATTCAACATTGATTATAACTCTTAAATGATTTAGGGAATCAATGCATTTGCAAAGTGTTTGTTTGTTATGACATGGTAACATAAACTATAGTATTTGAATACATATTAGTATTGCCCATACTATATGTTAAATCATAGTTAAATTTTCATGGAAAGCTAATAACAACTAAGTTGATAGTCATTTCATGGTATAGCTTGAAGTTGTGACTTGTGGTTTATTTGATTATTTGGTTGGGTTGAGAAATCAATATCATGCAAATATTTTATTATGATTATAAAATGATTATTTATGGATTTTTATAGAAGCCTTGAGACGATTAGTGTTTATAATCACTATTGAATTCTGGTTAACCATAATATATATAAAATCATGTAGGATTACTAGATATTGCATGGTGGTGGACTATGGAATTGGTTGGGCTATTTTTTCATCAATATTTTGTGAAGTTAGTTAATCTTCCATTAATGGTGGAGAGGAAGATGGTGAGTAAGATAATGGAAGAGAATAAAAATAAAGTAAAGAGGGATATGGAGATATGAGATGAAACAAAGCATATAATGGAAAGGAAACATAAGGAAAGAAGGACAAAGTTCAAGTGAAGAAAGAAGGAGATTAATTAGCTTAACTGGAATAATTTACATGTTAGGTTTGTATTTCAAATCACTGTTTGTAATCTAGTAGGAATTTATAATGTAATGGTTACTGGGTTTACTTTTGTTTTAAATATATGGCGATTCTAAGAGAGGGATACATGTAGGGCCCTGTGGAAGCCTTGGCCTCCACCAAAACCTAAATCCATCATAGGGTAACCTAAGGGAATTAGGGTAGGGTTGTAGGATTTTCCATGGTTGTTTGACATTTAAAAAGATCTATCTTAATTCCTCTTCCATTTGAAAATTATTTTTTATACAATAAGAATGAATAATATTGATGGGTATATACATAATGTGGCTCGATATAGTTATTTCAATCTAGGTTGTTGTATACTCATTTAGGTATTTTGAACTATAGACTTAAAACTCTTGACTATATGGGTATTCAACTATGTAAACCAATTCATAATTTTGGGTATAAAATGTGGATTTCATTATATAAAAACGGTTGGTGAATATATACATAAATATATATAATATTCAAGCCAATGATATATATGCATATACTTGTGTGTGTGTGTGTGTGTGTGTGTGTGTGTGTGTGTGTGTGTGTGTGTGTGTGTGTGTGTGTGTGTGTGTGTGTGTGTGTGTGTGTGTGTGTGTGTGTTTATATATATACATGTATTTTGATTCATCAAGATTTAGTGGGAAATTGTATTTAGGAGATGAAGATACTTTTATAATGAAATTTATTTTATGGTTTCTATTGGATTTAATTTCATTTATATTCAATGAATTTATACATAAAGGGAGACAATATAGTTTTATACTCTTGATTAGACTATGCAATTTTTTATTATGCATACTTGTATATATAAATGCATTTGGGAACTTTTAGTTTAGTCACATTTAGTAATATAAGTATGGGTAGGTGAATGAATGATTTTAGGTTATGCATTCAAATTCATGCAAGGAAATATACCAAAAAATGTTATAGTATACATAACAGAGCTTAGATATGATTATGCTCATTATAATTATGAACTAGACTTATATTTAAATGTGATTGTGTAATATTATATAGTTCATATTTGTCTTTGAATTTAGAGATAGTCTTGAACAATAAGTAAAAGGGACTAAGTATATGGGTTGAATTATATGTTTCACATAAGTCTATTTTCCCAAGACTAAGTTATTATATTGAAAACTCGAGTCGGATGATATGATGTATATAGTTATTTTCAATAAAAAAACATGAGATGAGTATGATCTACTATATATAGTTATTGTAAATAATAAAACTTGAGTTGGGTATAGTTGACTATGTGTTATAATTTCTCTTATGTAGTTACTTTAAATGGAAGACTTAAATTGATTGGTTGGATTTATTAGATTAAATAGTTTTGGTGGATAAATGAGTAGTTATGTTTGATTGACAATATTCTATGTGTTTTATTTATCAAGGAAAAGGGAAATTTCTTAGTTTATATAATGGGTTCATGGGTCTTTTTTTGTTAAGCAAAATGTATAATTATTGTATACATTATAATCTAAGATGAATGATAATGGATCTCATCTTAGAGGAGTATATTGTATAAATGAAGCATTTAAGATGTACTATATGTGTATGTGTGAACTCAAATGTGTGTGTGTGTGTGTGTGTGTGTGTGTGTGTGTGTGTGTGTGTGTGTGTGTGTGTGTGTGTGTGTGTGTGTGTGTGTGTAATTGTATACAAGTATGACTATCATAACAATATGTAAATATTACTTGTATATATTTTAATGTTTTTATAAGAGCATTAAAATAATGTATTTAAGAGTCTAGATATAAATCATTTATGATATGTTTGGATTGGCTTTTGTTATATGTGGAATATAAAAAATTCATTAAGCCTATGAGATAATGTTGTTTTGTGGTGAAATAATATTATAGTTACTTTGTGGTTTAAGAAAATGGTAGTCTAGATAATCATTACCAAGATGGTATGTTATATTAAGGACTATTTTTGGATTCTATTTATTACTTATAATAAACTAGATGTTATGGATTCATTGCATTTCATTTATTAGACTAATTGAATGTATGTGTTATTTCTATACATAGCATAATTTTGATTAGCTAGAGGGAAATATTTTGAATGAATCTATTAGTTTTAATAGTATTATTTATTTTTATTGAATCTTCCATTCATGACCTTAAATAAGCACTGAATGAATTTTATTGGCTTAAGTAGTGTCATCGGTGTAAGATGAGGTGTAATATAATTGATTGGTGTGTATAAAATTAATTGATCCTAGAGGTCATTTATTATTGAAAACTTTAGACAAATTAAAGTTTTAATAAACTTTGGTATTTTATATGTTGATATAGTTTTCATATTTGTTTGATATCATATTAGAACAAGTTTATTTGTGGTACACACTATGTATTAGATATCTTTAACACATGGGTTCTAGTTTGTTACTCTGTATTCCTAAACCATAACCATTCATGAAGGGAGGGTCATCCTCTTCTTTGGAAAATAGTGTGGTGAATATATGGTTTATGTTTGGTGTTGGAAAGTGCTTAGATGATGCTCTCTCTCCCTATTAGAGTACTATACTAGGAGCTACACTTGAGATTAAAGATTGATACTCGAGACATCGAGACTCTTCTCTGTGGAGCTTTATATCATGTTTAATCATTTGAGATACTATTATATACTAATAAAAACTACAATATTTATACATTGTAATTATATATCATTAGTTGTAATGTTGTATCAATCATGACTAAATTTTTATTATTTCATTTATGATTAGATGTAATATTTGTTAGTTTTTTAGTATTGTTGATGATTTTTATATTTGTTCATGGTGGTCCTTAGCTAAGTATCATTGATTTGTGAAAATTTAAGCTTCATCACTGAAGCTAAGTATCACTGATTTGTTGATGATTTTTATATTTTTTGATGATTTTTATATTTGTATTGTTGATGTAACAAAGTTAGGTGGATCAAGATTGATGGAGTGAATTGAAGTGCACAATGAAAATATAATGATATGTGTGGAACAAGTTTAACAGCAAGTGGATCATAATCAATGGTGTGAATTGATATATGTAGATAATATATAATGGTGTGAGATGAAGCTAAATTTTCAAAAAGCATAATATTAACGTGGTAAATAAATGTGTCATAACCATAGTGAACCAAGCAGAGATTGATCAATGGTGTTTATTAGGTTGGATCACAATCAATGTCAAGCAAAGCATGGACTTTTCAAAGGATCCTAAATCCAATGAGAGGTTTCCACTTGGTGTAATGACATTAAAAAGTGGCATGTGTTTATAAAAAACATAGAAAATCTCATGGAGCTACCATGTGGCACACTCTTAGGAAGATTATTTGAAGATCGATAGTCCATGATAAGTCAAAGCTAGAGGACTCATTTTAATATCAATGGAGCATATTTATTAAATATATAGTATTATGTGAGGTGTTGACACATGTCTTAAAAAGGAAAAATGGTCACATTTCAAAAATTATTGAATAAATTGACATGGTGGATCCACATAAGCAAGATAAGTTAGTTTAAAAGATTTTCTAAATTGTAAAAAATCTTCAAGAAAGCCCTAAGTGTATCAAAGCCCTAGTTTGTCCTTGTTTTCATTATGAATAAGCTAAGAACAATTAAAACATCATCTAAAAAAATATAATTCAATCAAGAAGTGAAATTTAGTCCACTAGTAATACAAAATTCATGATAATGGTATATCAGAAGAGTGTTTTGAAGGAAGATTTAAAACTGTACTTAACAATAGAAGTTGAAGGTTGTATTTTCAAAGACACCCAATTGGATTCTTCTAAATTAAACATAAGAGACAAAAATTGGTTGAAAATATTTTGGATGATCGAGAATCAACTAACCATCACCTAAGAAGATGAGATAAATCTCTAAGCTAAGAGACTATATGATGATATAGTGGAAATCCAAATGACCAACCTTCATTATGTAGTATCAAATGCTAAGGTACTCTATTGTATTGACATTATTGATCCTATTTTCAAGGAAACTAAGATAGGTAAGTGAATGATAGTTAATGAACATAATTTGAGAAAAGTTGTTTATATTTTTGGCATTATGTTTGAATCATATTATAAGTTTACAAAACCCTAAATTAACTTATCTTCAATCAACTCCTAGGCCAAAGAGAAAAATTTGATAATCACCCTTGCCATGTGGCTAGATTTTAGAAACTAAGTCTTTTCATACTCTAACAAAAAAATCCCTATCATCTAATTCAAACCTAGGGTCAAAATGATAATGAATATGTTGAATAGACTATGTGAAAATTCCACCACTACATATATAAACCCAATATGGGTGCCCATAGTATACTTTATGGTTGAAAATTAAACTAATCCCCCTCTAGGTGAAATAATAAGCATCTCATTGAGTAGGTAGATCTTTGTAATTAGGCACAAAAAGAAAAACCAATTTTTCATGATGACATATCTCCTAGATGCTTTATGTGCTACTAAAAAATCTCAAACCAAACGGATTGGTCACAAAATGGGACAAAAATAGTCTCCCAATATTACTCCAAGCTTCATATCTACAAATATAGTGATCACATTCAATTTATATGAGATTTCATATACCCTACCGTAAGTGAAGTTATAATTGGCATTCCAATGCTAATAATTAACCCACTTATTAGAATATCTATTGAATCCATGGGTAATATATGGATATATCCAAACTAAATGATTATAAGGTTTGATGAAACATAAATTTCTCCTCTTAAGTTACTTGTTCATGTTCCAAATAAGTTAGCTAAGTAGGAGGTTTCATACCAACTATTCCATGGCATTAATGGCCTCTACAAGGCCAAAAGAAAGGGACTCCTGAACTTTCCAATGACAATTAGAAAGAATACATCCAAATAGTGGAACAATATTCAATCTACATTCAAACATAAAACATCTTTACACCTATAGATTGATGAGCTCAAGCATTGGGATAATTATGGGAAAATCAAAGAACATTCAAAAAATAAATTAATTTTCAAAGTACCCTATGATTATGATCATGGTGTCATTGACCTTATTTAAACTAAGGCATCATCATACTTTAAAGTGACCAAGAGATTAAAGGAACACAACCTGAAGCCTAAGTTAGGATTAGAAAGAAATTATAAAATGGATGATATATGGAAATTGGCACCTAGAAAATACCATCTAATTAGTGGTGAATCTTCAAGACCCCCACTAGTCTAGTCACAATTAAGGACTCAAGTCAAACATAGGTCTAAGGAGAAAAGGCCAGATGAGGTTACTTCAATTTCATCAACTTGTGAACCTCCCAAGGCAAAATATCTAGAATCACATCAAGAAGAATTCCATATGATATCATTAGATCCTAATGAGTCTGTGGAGGATACACTTAAGATGATATCAATAGCCTATGAGTTAGATGATGAAGAAACCCAGGTTAAGTAAATAGAGGAAGAAAATACAAATGTTGAGGAAGTTAAGCAGGATAAAGGGAAGTCTCTATAATTTTTCCCTATTGACATCCCCAAAATGAAAGTTGAAACAAACATTGTCTCAAAGGCTAAGAGACCCAAGGTGACACCACCTTTGAAATAGGTCAATTTATTTAATGAAGATAACTTGATATATGTTCTAACAATTCTAGAGTGGTTCACTTATGGATCTAGGTTGGAGAGACTTCCAACTTTCCATCATCCTTAAGCCATGATAATGGTTACTGGCATCCCCTTACAATAATAAATGAAGCCTTGGATCATATAATTATATGAAGAGGAAGTAAAGAGACATGCCACACCCAGTGATACATCATCTCAATCTCAAATGGGGATCCTAAACCCATAGGTTACTCAATCCAAAGTTGGAGTCAAATTTAACCCAAAGATTGTTGGCTTGCTAAGGGTAACTAAGAAGAAGATCATGAACAGTGGTGAGGAGATCACTTACCAAAGGGTAGATCCATTGACCAATTTAACTTGAAAAAAGGACAAAGGCTTAGAGAATATATTATCTTTGAAGAGGATCCCTTGGAGTTAGCCTAAGCAAAAACATAACAACTATAGGAAGTCATGAAGAGTATAAAACAAAAAAGGAAGAAATTATGGGAGCATCTTATCTTATCTATTCCAAAAGCTATGATTAATATGTTTGAAGCTACTTTATATGACATATTCAAATCCTTGAAATATATGAGGTTGAGATTGGATTTAGTGAGAAAACAAGGTATTGCGTCCAGTAACCAAATAGCTCAATGTCAAAATTCATATAGTAAAGTGAAGGACTTAATCACTATTTTGACAAAAGATCAAATCCCTAATTTCAATACAGTCAGCCTAGCCCACTTGAACATGGATATGGTTATATTGACAAAAAATATCAAGACCTTGAGAAAATAGACCAAGAGTCTAAAATATGTTTTTGATGATGGTAGGAAATTAGAGATCAAACTAAGGAAGATTGTGGGGAGTTTTATCATACACCCAACTAACTTAGTCTAATTTGCTTACTCATTGATGAAGATTTCAAGTAAAGGGATGATCAAGTCATGCATGAGGTAAGAAATAAAAGACAAGGAAAGAAAGACACTTATAATAATAGGATCCTAGACATGATCCTAAATGCAAAGGAAAATATTGATGAAGCTAAGAGAATCATAGAAGCAATAGTAGAGATGATAAGGACTTTAGAGACCTAGAGGATCAAGAATATGATCTTTTCATGGAACCTATCATCAACCTCAATTTGATTGATGGACAATATGAAAATATAATGAAGATCCTATAGAAGGAATAAGAGACCTCAGTAGTAATGCAGACCTAAAGTCAAATTAGTTGAATTAAGTATATTCTATTGTAACTTGACATGTGAAACATTTTGAAAAGAGAATATTCTTTTTGTAAAGGCATGTGAAACTTGTAAGAAACATTGATTATAGGTTAATCCATTAGGAAATGTCATAGTTATAGAATATTATAAAAAGGACACCTATCTATGACACTTGTACAATGGTAATTTGACATGGCTAACCAACATACTCAATTTTCTATATTCAAGTTTAGACTTAGTCTTCTTGAAGAATTTGATGGTGTCAATAACTTGTATATATTTTTTCCAAAAATCTCTTTTATAGTTTTTGGCTATATGACCTCATTGGTTACAATTGTAGCATATAAGATTCCTTTTGATCTCTAGACATAAATCACAATCCTTATATCAATGACCAAATTTATTATAGGATAAGAAATACCCATTAAAAGCATTGTTAAAATTTGACCTTCCTTTCTCTTTATCATTACATGTCCATGAATTTTCATTCTTGACTATTTTGGTGGAGCTGAAATCCCTTTTATCCTTGGATAAGAGCACATAAAATTAAGTCATGATTTTATTTTCCAAATTTTCCTCCCTTTGTTTGAGACCTTTAACTATCATGACCTATATATTCTTGATTGTTGCTTTTAGATATTTCACTAACATCTTCACATCATCCATGATTAAATTAATAATTGATAGAGCACATACTAGTTTGTCTTGAAGACAAGACATAACCTCTTTGCCAAACATTGAATCATTGATAACCTTTAAGTGGTTAAACTTATAATAAATAATTACTATGATACCAATTATTATAGGTAAAATCACTAAGAGGGTGGGTGAATCAGTGAACCCAAATATTTCAATTCCAATTCCAATCTTTTCAAACTATTAAACAATCATCATATGTCAATTTTATCAAGAAACATTAATAATAAATATCATTCATTCAATGCATACACAAGATCAAACACACAACACATATTTTTTATGGTAAATCCTCATGAGTAATAAAACCCACTCTCAAGCCTACAACATAGGGACTACTTGACCTATAAGAGATTACAAGAGACTAACCAAGTCCTTCTAACTAGGATTTAGTGAAACATTAATTTCTTAAGGATCACCTACCCCTAAGATGATCAAGTCCTTATAACCACCATTTGGTTAGGTCCTTTTGACTATCAACCTTTGTCAATTCCTTCTAACCTAAGGCCTTTAGTGAAACACCTATTTCACAATGAGTAACTACCCTTAAGGAAGATCAAGTCCTTTAGATCCTATTATGAAATGAACACCTCCAAATTATAATTAATGTATTTAATACCTGATGATGGATCTATAATTTTGTAACTCCTTCACAAACTCCTCTATATCATACAAGCCTCTCACATAGGCATGCCACAATCTCTCTCTTTCTTCATTCAAACTATATTCACAAACACACTCAGACCTCTTCGCACATATTCAATATTTAAACCCTAAAAGAGCATTGTTATTAAATCATAAATATGACATATAATTCATACACATAGTCAACAAATTACTCTTGTCATCAACTCATCCAACATTCACACTACCTATCAACTCTTCTTCACTTCAATGCATACTCCACACATACAAGCCTTGCACACATCTAGACACCATCTCATTTGGTTCACTATTTATAGAGACTTCATGATTATTAACATTTTAGCTATCTATTATGCATGCATTAACCCTTAAGGCATCTTACATGGGTCACACCTAAGCACAACTCTCTTTCAAATAAGTCTAAGTCACCTTTTAAGTCTTATGATGACCCATTCAACTCTTTGACACTTATTTAAGAAAAATAGTAACATAAGAACACATTATAACATATGAACCCATGTCACATGATTTATAGGTCCCTTTTAAGTGTCAAAATCCATCATATCACTCTTCTGATAACTCCCAATTAACTCAAACACCTCTCTGTATACTTCATCAATATGATCAAAAACATAGTCAACTTCTAACCCTTTGTTCATACTAAATATGATTGGTCAAATATTCATAATGCACATTAATGGTCCTCATGGAGTGTAAAACATACTAGAATAACTATTTCACTTTTAAAAATTGAGATACCAATAAACACAACTCAAATACGCTTCTTGGGTTACTTGTAAAAGATGCACAAACACACAATCAAATTTGAACCCCAATATATTTGACTATACACACTTTAAAATCTTCAAATATATATTTATATATGTGCTTTGTAGTCCTCTATAAATTTTGTTTTTACACCATGAGAAAATTATGTATAGATTGAAATTTACAATATGAAAACTGAGTACTAGTTTTTCTTTTACAAATTTGAATATTCAAATCCTAATAGTCATATTTAAACTTTAGTCACTTAAAAAAAATCTCATGCCCTCACATCTTAGATTAACTATGTACCATCAATATTCTTCAAACTTTAACTCATAGTGTACCACTGGCGAAATGTTAAACATCAAAAATTTGACCTCGTCTTATATAATATTACAATCTTAACCACATATGCACCATCGATATCTTATATGTAGCTTGGTATTTATATTTGTTAAACATTAGACACCTCAAAATAATCTCACTCAATATGCACTATTAATATATATATGTAAAAACATCTACTCATCATTAGATTTTAGAAGAATCTTGATCTTTATCTTTGCTCAACATTAAACTTTAAACACTTGTCCTCATCTCAATGCTTCCTAACATCTTGGAGAAAATTTGCTTTACTGATTTCTTTGAGAGTTACAAAAAATTTACCTTGTGAAAATTTGACCATGTATGGGATCCTTTGCAATCTATTTGTAAGGTCAACTTTGCACCTTCATATATTTTATTTCACTCAAATGCATGTTCTTAAATTTGGACCATATGTTCTCCTTTCAGAAAATAATCTAACCTTGTATTAATCAGCTCCTAAATCCTTTACACATGAAATATATAATGCCATTAATGTTCTCACTTAGATTTTTATACCATAGAGCTAACTATGCTTAAAATTACCTGGAAGGGTAATTTTTCACATGCATATCTTTTGATGCACTTCATTTCATGACTTGAAATTTAACAAATATTAACTAGGAATAAAACTAAACAAACCCATATGATCAAATTATCCTAAAACTAATATACATGTAAAATATGACTACATAAAAATAGCTACTCACCTTTTCTTTCAACATTGTAAATTTGACTAAGTATGGGAAAACACTACCAAACTAACTGAAAGCCTAAATTTTCACTTGCTTATCTTATGTTGTGTTTCATCACATGACTTAAAATTTAGTGCATATAAACTATAAAAAAATGTAATCATTATAATACAACCAAATCCCCCTAACTCATCAACATGTGGAAATGGTGATGTCAACAAATTACCTACCTAAATTTTCTACCACATACCCATTTATACATCAATGAACAAAATAAAGAACCAGGGGAATTCTAGTCATGCACATAAGATCTCCTATCATCCTTGACCATTGATAGGACCATTTACATATTCTCAATACTTATGACTCATTTCTAATCATCTCAATCCATGACAAAGCTGAAGATCAACTAAGTATACTAGGACAAGCACATTACACACTTTTTCATTACCAGTTAGATTATAAAGACACTTTATATACTCATGTGGACACCTCTAAAACACCACCATGACATCATTAATAAATCTCTAATAGCTATATCCAAGATATAAACACTAATAGTAGAAAAGAATTGAAATCTTTCTTTGGAAAAATTAAGTTTGTAAGAAAGTTTATTCCTAGTTTTAGAAAAATTGTGAGACCATTAGATGATATGTTGAATAAAGATGCCAAGATCACATGGAAAGAAGAGATAAGAAAGACATTAAAGGACATAAAAGAAGTAATAGTGAAGGCACCAGTGTTGATAAGTCCTAATTTTTCTAAGGATTTTACTTTATTCTTTCACTTCTAACCATACAATAGTTGTTTTCCTAGCTCAAAAAATAGATGGATGTGATCATCATATTGATTTTATGATTACCAATTTAAATTTTTGAGTTAAAATATTCTCTAATTGACAAGCAAGCATGTGCTTTAGTTATAGTAGTAAATAAATTTACGTATTGTATTCTTAGGAATAACGTGCATGTAATACTACCAGACCCTACCAGTAATGTCATGCTTAGTCAATGTGAATTAGGAGAAATAAGGGGTAATTGTATGTCCTTACTTCAAGAATATGATCTAGGAATTAACACTACCATGTTTGTAAGATGTTAAGGCTTGATGTAGTTAATTGCTAACACCAATATCAATTTGAGTGTCATGTAATTAGATCAACAGAGTTTTCAACCCAATGATTTTTATGATTTAATTATTCATCTACTAATTAATGGCTTTTGTCATAAAAGGATGAATAGAGATCAAAGGAGAGCTCTAAGTCTCAAGGAAACACATTTCTTGATCAAATATGGAGTAATTTTTATGAATAACTATGAAGGAATATACTTAAGATGTGTTTCTAAAGAGGAAGTAACTAAGATCCTAAGTAATTTCCATGATAAGCTTGGAAGTGGGCACCCATCAAAGAGGATAACAACTCATAATATCCTTAGGTCTAGTTATTATTGGCTTACTATATTCAAATATGATCACAAACATGTGAGATAATGTCATTAGTGCTAGATATTAAATACTAAAGAACTCAAAACAACCATGCCATTGAAGTCAGTTATGATTGATAAACTTTTTTCTAAATGGTGATTAGATTTTGTGGGGGTCATCAACCCAAATTATTTATAAGTACAAAAATATGTCCTCAATCCTATTGATTACTACACTAGATGGATAAAATTTGTGGCAACCAAGTAATACATGACAAAAGGTTCAATAAATATTTTTGGAGGAATACATATGTACAAGATTTGGAACACCAACATCTCTAGTTTGTGATAAGGAACCTACCTTTATATCCATTGAGATGACTAAGTGAGCATATGATAACAACATTATTCTTAAGTTTTAATAAAATAATTAACCTTAAGGTAATGGAATCTCTGAATCAATTAATAAAAAATTGATGAAGGCTATCAAGAAGTCTACTATTGAAAAATCAAGAACATGTCATAAGTTGCTCAAGTATGCCCTTTGGGTAGACAAAACCAAATTCAAGCAAGCTCTAAAGGCATCACTATTTCTACTTGTATATGGTCAATAACCTATATTTCTCATCACTCTCAAGCTACTAACCTAAAAGTTCATGCAAGAGTACATGTAAGAAGATCAAGCATTTACAATTTTGAGGTTACTTGACATTATTTAAATGAAACATGCAAGAGAATAAAATTTTTCCAATTTTAGCAGGCATCAAACCATAGTGAATAGATGGTTTGACAAACGCTCCAATTTTAAGGTTTTTAAGAAAGGAGACCTAATTGTTATTTGGGACAAAACATCTGAACCTAAGGGAAAGCATGGAAAATTCACACCTTTGTGGATAGGTCCCTACCATATTTTTAAGATACTGGGAGACAACACCTTCAAGCTCAAAGACTTACAAAGAGTAGAGTTTAGACTACCAATAAATGGGAAATATCTCAAGCACTACTTCTATGTTACCCCACAATAAGTCTACATGGAGTAGCTAGTAAGACTAGTTAAAGTTAGTGTAGATAGGCTTAGATTAGGTTTCTTTCCTATTCCTATTTGTAAATAGTGCATGTAGATATTTGGTTTCTTGATTGCTTGTCTATTTATTTTGTGTTTCTTTCTTTTGTTTTGTTCCCTACCTTCAATAATTATTTTCAAGATAGTCCTCAAGTTATAATACATATAGTTTAAAAAAGTTCAAAAAATAAGGAATGTGAGTATGAATCTTAGCTATTGGTTGACACTCATTCTAAAAATATGAGCTTGATGTTATAGTTTGGAGAAACTGGTGAATATTGGTATCTAGATAAATTATTCCTTGAAATCTTAAGCCTTATTCTAATTTAAATTTGGTTATAATGAGTATTACACATTTGAGTAAATGTTTTAATTATTGGGAGAAAGTCATGTTAGAACTTAAAGAACATTAATACTTGGGAAGAAGTTTGTGACCAAGGATGATTATCTAAAGATCAAACATTTGACATAATCCTAAAAGTTGGATAAATTTTGATTGCCAACCATTGTTGGAAAGCAAGATATATTTGAAAAACACAAAAGATAATATATTTATTGAAAATCCAAAAGCTTTCTGAGCAAAGGTGATTTGGGTAACCTCCACCAAGGCTATGGATGCTTGGATGGCTATAGATCAAGGCCTAGAGTGGAGCCAAAGATATATCTCTTAAATTTATGGATGTCTAGCTGGTAGTAGAGTGATTCCCAAGCCTTCCCTATTTATAAATGATGATTCTTAATGAATATTTAAATATGCTACAAGTCAATGTTAATGATCAAGGTCATGAAAATATGGAATTCTTCTCTAAATCCCATGGCAATCAATTAAGGAATAAAAAACACACACACAACATGACTATGTTTTGGTGTTTGAGTCTAATTCTACATGTGTAAAACTTGTTTTGATCATGAGTTAGTCTTAATAATGGTACATAATCATATATAATTAGTATTCCAGTTATTACTTCAAATCAAAGTATCTAAGTTCTAACATTTGGCAATGTTTACCCTAGAACTTGACATTTATTAAGGTCAGTGTACCCCTATTTTTGAAAAATAGGGACCGATATTTCAAATCTTACAAATTTGTACCAAGCATTGGATTTTCCACTTGATTAGATTGACAATAGAATGTTAACACATTATATTTATTTGAAGATCATCCACAATAGTGGTTTTTCTGACATGTTTACATATGATCCTTATTTTACTCCACCTAATATTGTTAATGGTTTCCTCTTATGTTTCTATGTTGGAGGTTCAATGAAGTCCTAATTATGTGGGCACTATCCAAGTTTTTTACTTTAACGTTAACTTGACCCCATTTATTAAACCTTGGTCTTTAAATCATTTAATTGAATTCATATTTGAATATCCAAAAACCCTTAGTCTAATTATTTATCCTAGGGCCTTTTGAATTGAATTCAAATTTATGTGGGACTTAGTTTGGGTGGGAACACTTTATATTGTTTTATACTTATTTTATATTTTATACTGAGGTTTAAATTATGTTTATCAACATGACCAAAAACATAGGCTAAAATTTTATGCTAAGTTCTTTATATTTCACAAAAATCCCTAGTCCATTTTTCACATAAAAACAAGAGCACTTTATTATGTTTTAAAACTTATCTTAGAAGTTTTATCCTAAAATTTTAATTATATTTTTTAATACAATTAAAACCTTAGTCCAAAAATTTAACCTAATTTCCTCACAATAACCGATCACTATCTTAATTATTTTTCAATGCTCATAGGATCAATGCATAAATGATACATGATGATATATTAGAGCTCAAGAAAAATATCTATGGTCCATTGGCATTCACCCTAGTCAAATTTTCAAATCTAAAATATGGAATGTGGTAGTGAAAAGTGTCATAACCATAGTGGATATAACAAATTCAAGTGGATCAAGATTGATGGAGTACACTAAAGTGCACAATGAAGATCTAATGGTATATCTGGAGTGGGTTTAACAACAAGTAGATCACAATCAATGATGTGCATTGATTCATGAAAATAAGATCTAATGGTGTGAGATGAAGTTTAATTTTCAAGGAGGCTAGAATGAATATGGTAATGACATGTGTCATAACCATGATGAACCAAATAGAGATCGACCAATTGTGTTTAATCTCTTAGATCATAATTAATGTAGAGAAAAGCATGGATTTTTCAAAGGATCCTATATCTAAAGAGAGGATTACACATGGTGTAATGTCATTAAGTGGTGGCATGTGTTCATAACAAGTGAATAAAATACCATGGATATTCCACATGATATACTCTTAGGAAGATCATTTGAAGATCAATGGTCCACGATAAGTCAAAGCTAGAAGACTCCTTTGAATATCAATAGAGTATATTTAATCAAGCTTTAGGATTCTATGAGATGTTGATACATGTCCCAAAATGTACAAAAAACACATTTCAAAATTATTGAACAATTTGACATAGTGGAGCCACATAAGTAAGACAAGTCAATTTAAAATATCTTGTGGACCTATAGACATGGAAGGTATAAATAAATAATCCATGAAAAATCTAAGGTAAGAATCTCATAATTTCAAACTCAATTGCCTCCATTTAATCTCTAAAAAAACCTTCAAGAAAGGTCTAAGTGTATGAAATCCCTAGTTTGTCCCCATTTTCATTTTGATCAAGCCAAGAAAAATTAAAGTATCATCTGCATGAAGATAATTCAATCAAGAAGTGAAATGCAATCTAATAGTGAAAATTTTGACAAAACTCATAAAAATAGAATCCTAGAAGAGTATTTTGGAGGAATATGTAGAGATGTAATTAATAATAGATGCTAAAGGTTGTATTTGTAGACACATAAAATTTGCCACTGATAACCTCCAATCAGGATTTTGGTCAATTTCCACCTAAAATGCATAATTTGGCCTAAAAAGACTAAAACATGATAATGATGTGAAACTAATGTATTCAAGTTCCAATTTTGGATAGGGTATCCCTAAATGGGGCAATGCAATTTTTGGGCCAACTAACTTTGATCATATCATTTCGAGTCAAAATGCCAATTTTGTACCTAGGTGCTCTAGATTACTCTTTCCTATCAAATCTCTTACATGAGCATGTGCCTTTGTTATTTACTCTTAGTAAATCCTAAATGGGAATATAGATCTAACACATCTTACATCACCTTCCAATTTCAATCTAGTCAAATTTTGGACCAATAACAAGGCATTCTAATCAATTTAGGTAATTTGTGCACAAAGTGCTTAATCATGCTTAAGAGCTAATTAACCCAAATCAATGCATAATTAATAATTTCATGGAAACTTGTTAAATACTTATTTTTGGAAATGGATATTGAATATTAGCATCATTATATTACCTCATGTCTTGGGAAGACATCCCTAGGCCATAAATGCCATAAATAACAAGATTCATGCCCTCCATGCCTCATGAATACCTTCCATGATGCCCTGTATGCCTATTAATTGTACCTTATTCCAATGTCATTATGAAGATAATTATAAAATGAAAGACAAAAATTGTATTAATCCTCAACCACACATCTCAATCTCAAGATGGATGGTTTAGGTTGACTCTAGACATTTGTAAAAATCTATAAATAGGAGCCCTTACAACATCATTTCTAAGATTTGAAAATGAAAAGTTATAATGAAAGATTGGTTATAAAATCTCCATGAAACTAATTTTACCATGTAAAATTAATTCCAAACCAATCCAAGCCATAAGACAAAGGTTCCAAGGAGAAATGGAGGTAGCCAAGCTTCCATTGCCAAGGACTTCATGAGCACAAAATTGAGAAAGCCACTACTACAAAGGTATTTGGAGCATCCAAGGAAGGTGAAGGAATTATTATGTTTTGTTCCTTACTTTTTAGTTGTTTTTATACTTTACTTTTGTTAAATAATCTCTCCCTAGTGTTTAGGCCTATATATGTTATGCTATTAGTGTGTTTCTTTCATTTTTTTTTCATTTTTAAACTAACACCATACTAACCATCCTCTATTGAGTCAAATTCCTAGATCACATTATGGCACACCCAGTAAGACTAGATGTATCTCACACTTGAATAAGATCATTTTTAAAAATTAAAATATTCATTTGGATGCTTAAAACTCTTGTAAATTCATTTTCTAACTTTATTTTACCATTTTTGGTTGCCATGGTTTTACATAATAACAGATGTCGGCAAGTAATATTGACATTAGTTACATATCTTAATTGATGTCAGTTAGAAAAATTGACATTGGTTGCATACCTATTATTGGTTACATTGGCATAATTGATGTCGATTAAATAACTAACATCGATTATAAAATGCCACCATCATTTGTTATAGAAACCAACATCGATCAATGTGTTTTTCTTAAAATATAGACCCAAGAGCTCTTTTTCTAAAGTTTATTGTTTCAAATGAAAAAGAGCTTTAAAGATAAAGGACACTTAATATTTTTGTTGTATGACCAAGCTTGACATTTGCTAAAAACATGTTTAGATCTCATTTTGTAAGCTTATAAATCAATTAGGAACCTTTTTTTGGTGTTTAAAAAAAGAATTTATATGTTTATGGTAAATGTTTTTCAAAGTTACAACTAAGACCAAGGGGTCAAATGAACACCACCAAATCTTTCATTTTTTTACAATAGTTTTTTAAATCAAAATTTTGTTTGGAAAAAAGAGGAATGTTGCATATATGCTCTTCTATTTATCCCCTTTAGGGAACCCTTGGAATCAAAAGTGCCATTCCTATTTCAAGTATCCTAGTCTAAGGATTAGAAATAAGTTCATCTAAAACACTCCCTAAAAACTCATTAAAGTTTGGGTGACCATGAAAATGACCTTAAATTATTTCTACTTTCATGCATTCTTTATTTTTATGCAAACTTGGCTTGTGAGGGGGGAATTCATCACCTCTCACAAGTTCTTTAGGGAAGCTTTGACCTAGAGTTTCATCTCCTATAATTTACTTTATTTGGCTCCTTTGAAGTTACACACGAGATGTAGTGGCACTTTGGACATTAGACTACACTGAGCAAATAGTAGGATGTAGTGGTTTTAAAAAGGACTAGACCTTTTTACACCAAGCCAAGTGATATAGACCCAAAACCCATGCTTTTCTTATGCATTGTTTGATGTGAAAGTCATTGTGAAATTTATTCAATTAGATAACTCAAAAATTTAAGATCTTAGAGAAATCCCCAATTGTCATAGAAGTATTGTTTGTGTAAGGTGTGCCTCAAGGTCCATGTCATAGTACTGTCATTTGAGAGAAGGGGGCATGTAAAAACCCTAATATATAATGTGCATTTACTTTATTATGAACACTTAAAATCATCTCAAATGGTGTATATTGATAGATTCCAAAAATACTAAGCAAACTTGTTAGTTTAGGATAAATGAGTGATTAATTATTTGGTCTTGTCTTAGATTAAATTCTTATTTGAAGTCAAAACTTGGTGTAAACAAACAATTCAAATCAAACACATAGACTTAATTTTCCTCTAAACAAAGAGGCGTTATTCTTCCCACATGAGATCATCAATTTGCCTTGTTCAAAGTTAATCAAAAGCTTGAGAGTCATATTATCCACTTTGGCATAGTTATGATACCCAATTGAGTCTAGACCTTTACCAAAGTTGTTTATGTCCTTCACTTATCATATAAATTCAAAATTACACCTTTATAAGCTCATAGGTTTGATGTGTTAAGTGGGTTTACCATTTGCACTAAACTTGAGGGAACTTAGGTTTAATTTCCAATTTGGATTGAAGGTCATTTAAGGCTCATAATCATTATCACCATTTGATAGACTTAAGCCATTTTGTGCTAGAAACTTGAAATTTGAGTCTATGCACCATGACATTTTGAGTTAAGAAAAGAAGTGTTATGCTATCAAAATTGTGGGAAAACAATTTTGCCTTAAAGAGTTTTTGAAAAAAACCTTTTTGTTTCACATTTTAGGTAGTATAGAATTGTTACACTACCTAAAACATTTTGAACATTGTTTCATAGACCATCTTGCATAGAGTTATAAATTTTTTCCTAAATTTTTAGACCAATCCATGTGAACTTTTGTGATCTTTTGTCTAAAACAATTATACTGTTCACTTTTGTCTAGCTTGTTTATCAAAAGAACCAAGTTTTATACCATTTTTTATGAGAAAATAAACTATTTCTAAAGTGCCTTTGGTTTCATATCTTATACCTAGTTAATGAAGTTCATGTCCAAGAATAAAATTCCTAGTGTTTATTATAACTGTTTCAAATTTGTTAGATTAAAATTTTCATCTATTTCAAAGTCTAGCTTTTGACATCATTTGGCTAAGATTCCTAGAGCATGCCTTGTTTGAGCTTATTTTTTGACATTGTGTTTGGCCAAAAGACCTAGCAACTTTTAAATTCCTAGATTAGACTAATTTAAAACACTTCAACCTTAGATTTTGGCATTTTGATTTTCAGTCCATTTACTTGTTTAACTTTTTATGAATAGTGAAATGTTAAATATTTCATGCTAGCTTGTTTCCTCATAAATTTTTGCATACACCTTTTGACATTTTTGATAAATCTAGACCAAGTTGGAACATCATATATTTTATATTTTGTCCTTTTTAGATTTTGTATAACTCTTTGACCTTTTATTGCAAAGCATTGACTGTGGATCCCAACATGTATTCCTACACTCATAGTGGACTCATGTACAATCTAGGGATTAGTAATGTAGTTGCGTAGGAAGAAATGGCGCAATACCCCTATGTAGATAATATTATTTATGAGATGGATTCTTATCCCTCTTATAATACTCAATCAGGGGCATAAATCCAAGATACATTGGCTAACTATCTAGTTAACACACCACCTTATTCATAACAAGACCAAGAACAAACTATGGAATACCTAGCTACAATACCCATAATGGATGAGATAGTTCTTCAACAATCATATTATACTAACATGGCTTCCACTTATGATCCATTTTTTTTAGTGACATTTTTTAGAGAACAAAGATGGGATTCTGGGTAGAGATATAGAGGTAGGGTCCAAATTTCTAGCAGACTTTCCCCATGAAAATTTACCAAGTCTAGTAAGAGTGCCCCACAATATCATTTATTATCAAAAGGCTTCTTATAACAATCCTATTGCTCTAGTCCAAACAATGTACCAAGATCCTAATATATCTAATCAAGGAAAAAACATCATGGAAGATCACTTTAACCAAATGCAGATAACATATCAAACATATCTGAATCTAGCACATGATTTTAATCATATGAACATGATAAGTAAGCCTCTAATTGACATAGTTCCTTTAATATGAGTGTTGATAGAGTTAAATAGATAAGATAATTTAAATTCAAACCCATTAATATAAACTAATTTGATAGATTACTTGATGCATATGACCATTATTGAAGAAGTTTCTTTAGCCTATACATAAAATAATGAACCAATTGTAGTAGACAATGTGCAAATAAAGTCCAATCCTAATCAATGTGGTACTAAATGCAAACAATTAGCCAACAACATGTGCCTATAGTCAATCCTATTAATAGGTCATAGTACTAGGGAATAAGATTTTCTACACCCCAACCTCAATTGACTACTTCCTCAAGTGTACAACCTATGAGATTAGGTAATCAAACAATGTCTAATGTCTTGCCTTAATGATAGAATATGATGAGCCCTACTCCTCCTCAACAAGTAATGAGTAGTATTCCACAATATTAGACACATTCTAGTTTATCAATGAAATAGAGGATAAACACATTGCCACCTTAATCAAAGTCAACAAATGTTCCACCTTGCCAGGTAATGATGAACATACCTCTTCAGTCACAAACTAATATGCCAATCCAAAACCAAGCAATGACTAGTCAACAATGTGTAAATATTGGTCAGTGATGGATGCCAAATTTTTAAATTTGTTTCACTTCCTCATAGGGATTCATACAATAAATGAGGTCCCCATTTTTCTCAATTACCTACTAGAAAACTATTAGTTTAAAATGTGCCATAAATTTAGAGACAGGGTCTTGGACCACAAGTCCTTACTCAACAACAAGGTTTGATTAGTTAGTAGCATGTCCCTTTTCAACCAAAATAGTCATATTACGGTTATATAACTCCATCAAAACCACAAAATCCTCCAATTCAAACCTTTATCACCAACCCAAACTAGAATATCACACAACCAAGTGTGTAATTTCAAGCACATCCTATTCCATGTATCTATATTTTTGGTCCATTCCCCAACCAAAATAATATACTCCAACATGTATCTCCATCATACCCTAGTCAAAGTGTCCGACTTGTGACCTCCCAACCATCTATCCAAACCAATATTCTCCCTTAAAACAATATTCCTTCTAGTTTCCTATCCCAAGAATTGTAATTAATGAAGGATTTAATTACTGCTATTTAGGTAGGGAAGAGTCTAAAAATTTCAAATTAGATGACATGTGTTCTTACCAATTTAACATGGAGTATTTATAGATACCATTTACTCTAGGATACGAACCACTACAAGTTGCTAAATAAAAAGGGAAAGGTTACCCTAAGGCTCATTTGACTGAATTCTTTGTTGTATGTCAACCAATGGCATATAACGACATTTAACTTAGCTTTTGTTTCTAAGGAGATTGATTGGACAAGCACTGGAATGGTTTTTAAAGTTGCCCAAAAATTTAGTAAAGGATTTCAATTATCTTTTAGATAAGTTTATGTATTACTTTTATTATATTCTTGAGCATGAGATTTCATTAGTGAACTTAAAGCAAATAAAGCAAAAAGTTGGTGAGAGTTTTGCAAGTTATCTACAATGATGGAGAGCCCTTGTAAGCTATTTCACTAATATTTTATTAGATAAATAATTATCCACTGTGTTTAACAAAAAATTGCATATTGAAATAGCTTATCATTTGGAACTACAATGTGTACACACTTTTAAGGAGATCATTGATAAAGGTTTGTTGATCGAGCGGGTGCTCATTAATAAAGGAGTCATCAAACTTAATTTAATTAATCAAAATCAAGTTACCAATTAGGGAAATAGACAAAATCAACATCATATTCAAGTGCAAGCATCATAATCGATATAGGCCAATAAATAAGAAAGATCAAAACAATTCAACCACAATAAGAATCTTGTGGGAAATAGAGTAACTAAATCCTATCATAAACAAATGGTTCAAACATCATCTATACCACCTTTTTATCTTACTCCTACCCAACAACTGCACCAACCAATGTCGTAAGCACAACAACCAAGACATTCACAACAAATATAGCAGCCTTTACCATTGTAAACGCCTCCTCTTAGGAGAATCGTGCCTGCACATCATGTCTTTAGTGACTTAGGAGAACTTATTGAGTCTATATTTCATAAGCTTACTACCACTAATTTGATTAGTTAGCCTATATCAAAGCATTATTCACAAGGCATTCCTTATCTAGATTGCTACTATGAAAATGAATTTTGTGACTATCATTGGGTCAATGAGCATAATCTATGAAGATGTGTCCAAATCAAGAATTTAATTGAGAATATGTTGGAGAATGGGGAGATAACATTAGATAATGGTACTTCCAATTAGAATAAAACTCTTGGGATTTATCAAAACCCCTTTCCCTAACATAATAATTAGTAATAGTAAAATAATTAGTAACAACAACAACCACAATGGCTTGTGTAATAGCAAAACCAATAGTATTAAAATCAAAGGCCAAATTAGTAAAATCAACAAAATCAGCAACAGAACCCACAATGATAGAATAATAGACAAAACCAAGGTCAAAATGGTAACAACCAACAAACCTACCATGTAGTTTCACGTCATTACAATAATGTTATAGGTCATATTGCAAGGGTAGCATTAATACCATTTACATTAATCCTAGACCAAGAACTAATCATCCTAGACCATTTCTAAACAACAACATTTAGCCAAATTACATAGATAATCCTTCTTTAACCTAGGAATGCAAATAGGCAAACTAGTAAACTAGGACTTCCCCTTTTGGACCTTAGATCAACAACTCATCCTTGCCACATGACCACATACGAGTACATGAATAACTGAGACCTATCATGTCTGGTCCCACACCCTTTTCAACATTGATTAGAAATAATGGTCTAGTATTTAATCCTAATTATGTAATCACAACTTGGAGGTCAAAGATTACTATCTTAGGCCCACAACCATCCACCACTTTGCTTGTCATCCAATTGACCATTTAGCCTTAGAATAAACCATTCACTACTGACCAAGACAAGAAATTTGATATTGTGGAACAAGTAAAGAAAACACAATCACAAATTTCTATTTTAGATTTGCTATGAATGTCAATAATCTACAAGAACATCTTGAATGTTTTTTTGACACAATCCACTATTGATAGTGACATATCCCTTGATAAATTTCAAGCTTTGGTTGGACACCTAGCTCTAGTCCAACAAGTCACAATCAACCAAAGTGATATGCCTTCTCTTAGCCCACTCCATAATATTCCATTATACATAGAAGTTTATATAAGATGGCATAAAGTGAAATGTGTCCTTATAAACAATGGATCTAACCTTAACATAGTGTCTTTAAAGCTCATCAAGCTTCTTAGGTACACAATAGTATATCTATATCTAGAAATAATAGCCATCAAAGCTTATGATAATTAGGAAAGAGAATCACAAAGCACCCTTAGTTTTCTAGTCATCATTGGGACTTTGACCCATAATACACTTTGCCATGTTTTTGATATTGAGTTATCATATAATATGCTTCTAGGTAGGCCTTGGTTACATGAGATTCAGTAGTCCTGTCAATGTTACACACATGTATCATGTTTTCCCACATAGGGATGGGAGTGAATATTCTAGGAGATTTACACCCATATAAATATTGCAAGCATCTCAAGGTTGAATTTCAAAGCTACAATTATTAGAATGGCATGAATCCAAGCTCCAAAGAAGATAAAGGAAAGGGTATACTTATTGATCTTTCACTAGATAATTACATAGATATTAATACCTTAGATTCCCTTTCCCACATGCCACCTCTTGAAGATTCTAATCATTTCACCATTTTAGATAATGGACTAGGAGAGTATGCAACCCATGATACATTTCATATTGCTAATCTTTTTTAGAATCTAAAAAAATTTGGGTGAGCTAAAGTCACCCCACATATGCATTGGAAACAAAAGAATAAAGATAAAGGAACTATCACATTTGTACTAGCATCTAGCCTAGAACTAACCCCCTTAAATGGGATGAATCATGGTTATACAATGACAACCAAGCTGATTATTATAAAAATGCAAAGTATCCTATTCCCAATAGGATCATGGAACATCATAATAATGAAATAAGAGGCCTTGGACCTAATTAACAAGGAACCATTGAGCCATTTTCTATTACTAAGTATGAAATACTTCATGGACTTAGATTTAAACCACTTGGGGGTGACCCCACATATCTTATTCAAACTTCATCACTAGTAACTAGTGATGATGATGTTAATAGTGAAATATATTTCAATCATTATCTGACCTTTAATGACTTAGATAACACCAATTTATTTGATAATAATGCCATTTATACCCTTACCTTGTCCAATCATCATAACCCTTTTCCATTATATTATCCCCAACTGATAGATTGGAACCAATAAGAATCTAGTCTATCAATTGATGAGTTCTATAATGATGAGGCATTCTATGAATTTTTAGGCCTTAGATTTAACATTTCATTGGGAGATCACAAATAAAGATTATCAATCACATTAGATCCTACAACCTATTTTGGAGAATGAGTGAACACCTTAAGCCAAAAATAAATAAGTAAAACATTAAGGTCTGAAAGAGAAAACCTCTTTGAGGTGTTTTTTGACCAGGGAAAAAGTAAAGTTAAAGGCCAATCTAGTGGTGAAAACCTATTTAAATCACCATTAAATGAGGGTGTTCATTATTCTTCAAATTTAGACCAAGAGACCACCAACAATGAACTTACATATGGATCCAAGTTCAAATTTGAGTAGTAACAAGTATTTGATTAAATTCTTCAATATTTTTTTACTATTTTTGTCACATGGATAGATCTCCCATTAGGGGACTCAGATTCATCATGCCTAGGAGAAGTTGAAGAGCAAGTCCTAATGGAAGAACCTAACATAATCCAATAGTACAACTTGTTGCCTACTATCCTAGAAGATGGTTTGATCCTTCTAGTTGAAGATACAATAGAGATAAATATCAAGATTCCATTAGACTTGAAATGGATAAAATTAGGCATGTCCCTCATTGAGGAGGAACATGACACCTTTAAAACTCTATTAAGAGAATTTGTAGATATCTTTACATGGGCCTATTTTGACATGCTAGGTTTAGATCTCACCTTGGTTCTACACAACCTAATGGTTAATCTTGACACCAAACTGGTAAAATAAAATTAATGTAAAATGCATCCTCATATTTTTGTATTGGTAAAGAAAGAGTTTAAAAAAATCTTAGAAGTAGGATGTATCCGATCCATTGACTACTCAGAATGGATATCTAATGTGGTATCTACTAGAAAAAATCCTGAAGGGATCAAAATTTGTACTAATTTTTGAGACATCAACAAATCTTATCCTAAAGATGATTTTCCATTGCCTAATATCGACATGATCATCAAATCCATGATAGGCTATGAAATGATTTCACTCATGGATGGATTTTCAAGATACAACCATATCATAATATTACTAAAAGACACATAAAATAGTCCTCACCACTCTATGGGGAACATTTTTTTATTAAGTAATGCCATTTAGCCTTAGGAATGCTAGAGGTACATATCAAAGTACCATGACTATCATAATCCATGATATGATGCATGATATTATTGAAAACTATGTCGATGACATATTAGGAAAATCTAGAACCCAAGCTGACCATCTAATAGTGTTGCATAAAATATTTGAAAGATTATGAGAGTACAAAGTCAGACTCAATCTAAATAAATGTGTGTTCAGTGTAACTTCATGGAAACTACTTGGCCTCATCATGTCTCATAGAGGTATTGAAGTTGATCTAGCTAAATTCCATGCTATACCTGAGATACTAACACCAACCAATTTAAAGTAACTTCATAGTTTTTAGGGTAAGATCTAATAAATCTAATGATGCATCTCTTAGTTAGTAGACAAGTACCATCCATTTACATACCTTTTGAAGAAGGGAGTTACATTTCACTAGAATGATCATTTCCAAACAACTTTTCAAAAACTCAAAGACTATCTTGTTAATCTACCTATTATCTTACCTCTTATGCTAGGAAATCCATTATTAGTTATACCTATTAGCTAATGACCATGGTCTAGAGGCACTCTTGGCTCAACATGATGACAATGGAAAAGAGCATGTCGTATACTACTTAAGTTTTACCTTGGTTACATATAAACATAATTATTCACTTATTAAAAAATCTCATCTAGGTATGGTCTTTGTAGCTCAAAAAATACACCATTACATGTTGAATAATAAGACCATGGTCATTTCAAAAGCATATCTACTTAAGTATCTACTATCTAAAATATCTTTGCAAGGTAGAATGATGAAATGGATCATGCTTCTCAGTGAGTTTGACATAGAGTATGTCAATTAGAAGGGAATTAAGGGACAAGTTCTTACAGATCAACTTGTTAAAGCACCTCTCATAGACATGCAACCACTCACATTTTAATTTATTGATGGATCTATCATGAACATCATTAACACACCCCTTGAGAATAAATCCTAGAAACTACCAAATCCTTCATTCATCATTCCACTCATTATACTCTACCTGTATCTACCCTTTACCATCATAGTTTTGATAAAATTCTAATTCATTGTTTGACTTTTTTAGATTCTATGCCAGTGTTAAGAGAAGTTCCCAAAGGAGTATGTGGTGCTCATTCTAGTGGGGTAGTCCTATCCAAAAATCTCTTGCATACTAGTTATTATTAGCCCATAATGGATGTGGATGCCACTGCATATATAAAAAAGTGTGACAAATGTCAATGACATGCTAATATGATTCATGCCCTCGAAAAAAATTTGAAACCAATGTTGATGCCATGGAAATTTTCTATATGGGGACATGAACTCATTAGGAATATCAACCCCACTTCATCTAATGGCCATAAACATATCCTTACCATCACTGAATATTTCCCTATGTGGGTTGAATCTATACCCCTCACTTACATGACTGGCAAGCAAATTTCGGAATTCATTTTCAACCATCTCATTTACTGTTATGGTATCCCCTCTAAAACTAAATCTAATAATGGAAGATAATTCAAGAATAAGAATGTAGACCATATATGTACTGAATATAACACCACACAACATTTTTCTACAACATATTACCCTCAAGGTAATGACCAAGCTGAGACATCCAATAAAACCATTGTCGATATTCTCAAAAATATTTTCAATGATGTTGGTCATGATTGGCACTTACAAATATTCCCTACCCTTTGGGCATACTATACCAATAATCATACCCCCACATGATCCACTCCATACTTACTTGTTTATGGTAATGAAGCCATTATTCCCATTGAGGTCAAGTTACCTTCACTACACATATCTTTCAAGCATGTTCGAGATGATCATGACTATTGAGTAGCATACCTACAAGAGATAGACTTACTTAGTGAGAAACACATACCTATGCTCAATAGTATTCAAGCATACTAGAACCAAATCAAAGGCCACTATAATCAGCATGTTAAGTATAGAACATTTGAACTTGGTGATCTTGTCCTTAAAGAAAAACAAAAGATACATACCATGGATGAGAAGAAGCATAAAGGGAAATTCAAAGAAAACTAGATAGGGCCTTTCATCATTACTATAGATTATGGATCAAGAGCATACAAGCTTGCCACACTAGATGGAGATGAACTTATTGAGTTGATGAATATTATTCATCTCAAGTGGTACTATGCTTAAGTGATAAGGTGTATTTTATATAAAGATCATTTAATTTATGCCATCTTATCACTATTATTGTTTATACAAATACCATCCTTATTTATCCTCTTCACCATATCTACTTTATGCTTATGTTCTATCAACTTAGTGTGTTCTAAAGTCTAGCCCATTTGAACTTGGTTTTTACCATTCATTACATAGTTTCAACATCAAGGTATCTAATCATTTTCATTAGTTGGCTCAAGTACTTCATATAGAAATTGTATTTTGGGATAGTGTGATAGAAGTTTTAGTAGTTACATCCTTTTTTTGTTATTCCTTTCTTACCACTAGTCTTGATACTAATTATAATAACCTTTGGCTAAATTAGAACCATTGATCTATGTCATTGTGTCTTGGTTAAAACTACCTATGGGAAAACTAGGGGCAAAATTAAGCCTTAATGTACCAACTTACCACTTCTTATGTCATACTATACCTTTTTACCAATTGTGCTTGTTTCATTTGAATTGACTGTTACATTAATCAAACTCTTCTAATGTAAGGGTAGAACTATAGTGACTTGAGGTCCTACTCTAAGACTATATAGCTAGTGCTCAATACTTGTTGAGGTCAACTCAGTCACCCTTCTCCACCATACTCTCACCATTTTGTGAGCACCCTAAGCCATGCTCTTAGAATTTGGTAAGCACCCTAAGCCATACTCTCACTATTTTGTGAGCACCCTAAGCTATGCTTTCACCATTTTGTGAGCACCCTAAGCCACACTCACCATTTTATGAGCAAACTAAGTTTGAACACTCTCACCATTTTGTGATATTGAACCATTTAGTGTCTCGCCATTCTTAATTGAGTTGAAATAATCCAAAATAATTCCAAAAACATTTGAAAAAAAGTTAGAAAAGAACAAAAACATTGACCACTTCTTTGCCTTAAGGATTTTTGGAACCATTACTAAGTTACAAGAAAAACACTTGTCACTTAGTTTCCCCATCCATTTTGGCCTTTTTAATTTCTCACACACTTACCATTTGGCAAGGCCATTCTTGTTCTTCTATAACATCCACTCTATTTATTTTCCTCTATTATCACATTCTTCCCATTCCCTGGGAGAACTACATTCAGCCTAAAGTTTTTTATTGGATATTATATCTATGGAACTATGTAGGCAATGTCCACTTGCCTAGTGCATATGAAGACAACTCAGCCACCCCCTTCCTTTTCTTCTATTCCCCCATTTTGTTTGTTTTTTAAGTTATCACCTATTTTCTAGGGGCAATGTTTGTAGGGTTTTTATTGCATTATTTGTTTATTTGTTTGTTTTTACTTATTTTATTTTTTTATCTACTTGTTTGTTTAATCTTAGCACTTTTTCCTTGATTTAATTTATGTGTGTTCATTGGGTGATTCCTTGCCCACACTCACACTTGAATCCATCCATATTCATATGTTTACATTGTCATAATGGTTTCTATCATTAGTGCATAATTTTTTATTGATTATTGTATTATTGGAATCAATCCTTATGCATATTTTGGCCAAGCCCTCATGATGTTATACCATGATGCCTACTAACATGTGATATAATAATCCTTAGCTTTAAAAAGTCTATTTAGCAATGGTGACCTCTCTTCGACACTGACATCTTGATTCACTCCCATTCATATCCCAAACATAGTAATTAACAATGAAATAATTTTAACCTTTATTAGTTTGGATGAGCATCTCCTTACTAGTAGGTTGTTCCAATTCATCATTACCCTCTATGTTAAGTTCTCATAATACTTATATAATTTTATCATGGTTTCCATAATTATGGTCTAATGATTATAACTTCTTATGGGCAAATCATTGTACACCATTCCACATGCATTTCTCAATGATTATAACTACCTTTCGGTAAATCATTGTGCTTTCACCACTTTACTTTTTCTACCTATATAAGGGCATGTTATCTTGTTTGTCTATATTAACTAGGGCAAATCCATATTCTCAATGATTATAACCACCTTTGTAAAAATCATTGTGTTGTCATACCATGTTGCCACTATCAGGGTATAATGCTTATAACCACCTTTGGGAAAACCATTGCACACCATCCCACTTGCATTCTCAATGATTTTAAATAATTTTTTAGTATCATCTTTTTTCACCCCATCATATTTCCTTTCTTCAGTCCCCTCATTTCACTTCTTTCTTTTTAAGGGACCTTTTACTGACTTACTATTACCAACCATTCCCTCGAGGGGGCATCATATAGTTAGTTTATCATCATTATAGTTGTAGGCATATAGGACCTTTTCATTCCTTGAGAAGACATTACTATGCTTATAGCTTGCAATGCCTTCCCAATTAGGGGTAAACTATAGACACCTAAAACTGGCCATTGATAACCTTCAACCAAGCTTTTGGTTAATTTTCTCCCAAAATGCATAATTTGGCCTAAAAACACTAAAACAGACTAAATGATTTGAAACTAATGTATTCAATTAATGATTTTGGCTAGGATATCCCTAAATGGGGTAATGTAATTGATAGGCCAATTAACTTTGATCAGATGATTTTGAGTCAAAATATCAATTTTGTACTTAGGTGCTCTGGATTGCTCTTTCCTATCAAATCTCTTGCATGAATATGTGCCTTTGTTATTTGTTTTTGGTAACATACTAAATGCGAATACATATCTAATTCATCTAACATCACCTTCCAATTTCAATCCAGTAAATTTTGGACCAATAATAAGGCATTCTGATCAATTTGGGTAATTTGTGCACAAAGTGCTAATCATGCATAAGAGATAATTAACCCAAATCAAGGCATAATTAAAAATTCCATGGAAACTTGTTTAAAACTTATTTTTGGAAATGGATATTGAATATCGGCATCATCAAGTGATGTCATTTCTTGGGAAGACATTCCTAGGCCATAAATGCCATAAATATCAAGATTCATGCCCTCTATGCCTTATCAATGCCTTACATGATGCCCTCCATGCCTCCTAATTGCCCTTTCTTCCAATGTCATGATGAGGATAATTATAGCCTTAATTATAAAAAATGGATTAACCCTCAACCACACATCTTAATCTCTAGATGGACTATTCAGGTTGATTTTAGACATTTGTAAAAATCTATAAATAGGAGGCCTTACCACATCATTTCTAAGATTTGAGAATGTAAAGTTATAATGTAGGATTAGTTCTAAAAGATTCAATAAAATAGTGTTCCTATGCCAAATTAATTCTAATCCAATCCAATCCAATCCACAATCCAAAGGTGCCAAGGAATTCATGAGCACAAAACCAAGCAAGCCAATAATAAAAAGGCATTTGGAGCATCCAAGGAAGGTGAAGGAATTCTTATGTTTTATTCCTTAATTTTTAGTTGTGTTTGTCATTTGTTTTTGTTAAATAAGCTCTCCCTAGTGTCTAGGCCTAGAGATGTTATGCTATTATTGTGTTTATTTTATTATTTTTTCACTTTGAAACTAACACCATACTAACCATCCTCTCTTGAGTCAAATTCCTAGATCATAGTATTTTCAAAGACACCTAGTTTGGTGCTTCTACCTTGAACATAGGAGACAATAATTGGTAAAAATTATTATAGATGATCAAGAATCAATTAGCCATCACCCAAGAAGAAGATAAAAACCTCTCATCCAAGAGAGTGTATGATTATATAATGGTAATCCAGATGACTAGGATTCATTATGCAGTAGAAAATCATGAGGTACTCTAATGTATTGATATTATTTCTCCTATTTTGATGGAAACTAAAATAGATAAGGGCATGATAGTTAATGAACACAATCTAATAAAAGTTTCTTATATTTTTTCCATTACATTTAAATCATATTATAAGTTGGAAAAAAATCAAAGTGACTTCGCTTTAATCAACTCCTAGGCCAAAGAGAAAAATTTTATGGACACCCTTGCCATGTGGATAGATTTTGGAAATGAGGTCTTTTCAGACACTAACAAAAACATCCCTATTAGCCAATTTAGACTTGAGGTTAGAATGATAATGACTATGTTTAATAGACTCTATAGAAATGCCACCACTACATATATAGACCCAATATGGGTGCCCATAGTCTACTTTATGGTTTAAAATTCAACTATTCCCCCTCTAGGATAAATAATAAGCATCTCATTGAGTAGGTATATCTTTGAAATTAGGCACAAAAATAAATACCATATTTTCATGATGTCGTATCTCTTAGATGCTTTATGTGCTACTAAAAAAATCTGAAACCAAAGCGAATGGTCACCAAATGGGACATAAATAGTCTCCCAGTATTACTCCAAGCTTCACATCTACAAATATATAGATCAGATTTAATTTATATTTTAATTCATCTACCTTGACCTAAGTGAAGCCATAACTGACATTCTAATGCTAAGAATTAACTCACTGATAAAAAAATATATTGAATCCATGGGTGATATATGGTTCTATCTAGATTGCATTATTGTAAGGGTTGAGGAAACATAAAGTTCTTCTCTCAAGATACATTTTCATGTTCCAAACAAGTTAGTTGAGTAGGAGGTTACATACTAGTTATTCCATGGAACTAATAGTCTCTATAAGGCCAAAAAAAAGGGATTGCTCCTCAACTTCATAATGACAATTTGAAAGACTATATTCAAATAGTGGGACAATATTGAATTTGCATACAAACATAGAACACATTTCAACCTATATATTGATGAGCTCAAGCATTTGTATCCTTTTGGGAAAGTAAAATAACATTTAGAAAACAAAGGAATTTTAAATGTACCTTATGATCATAAGCCTAGTGTCTTTGACCCTATTTATACTAAGGAATCATATTACTTTGAAGTGACTAAGATATTAAAGGAAAACAACCTAAAACTTGAGTCAAGATTAGAAAGAAATACAAAAATGGATGATTTATGGAAATTGAGACCTAGATAATACCATCTAATTAGTGGTGAATCTTTAATACCCTCACCAATCATATCACAAGTGGGGACTCAAGCATAACATAGGCCCAAGGAGAAAAGACTAGATGAGTTTGGTTTAATTTCATCAACTTGTGAACTTCCCAAGGCAACAGATCTAGAAGAACATTAAGAATAATTCCACATGATACCATTAGATCCCAATGAGTCTATGGAGGATGAACTTAAGATGCTATCAATATATTTTGATTTAGATGATGAAGGAACCTAGGTTGAGGAAATAAAGGAATAAAAGATAAATGTTGAGGAAGTTAAGAAAGACAAAGGTAAGTCTCTAGAATTGGTCCCTATTGAGACCCCTATAAGGAAAGCAAAGACAACCATTATCTCAAAGGTTAAGAGACCCAAGGTGATACCATCTTTGAAAGAGGTAAATTTATATAGTGAAAAAACTTGATATATGGTCCAAATATTATAGAGTGGTTCATTTCTTGACCTAGATTAGAGAGAATGACCATTATCCATCATCTTTAGGCCATGGTAAAGGTTACTAACATCCCTTTACAAAAATAAATGAATCCCTACATCATATCACTATAAGGAGAGGAATAAAAGAGACTAGCCACACCAAGTAATATAGTAGCTTAATCTCAAATGGAGGTCTTAGCCCCATAGGTGGTTCAATCCAAAGTTGGAGTCAAATTTAACCCAAAGACTATTGGCTTGCTAAGGGTAACTGAGAAGAATATTATGATTGATGGTGACGAGATCACATACCAAACGGTATAACCATTTACCAATTCAACTCAAAAATAAGGACAGAGCCTTGAACAAGATCATATCCTTAAAGAGGATCCTTTGGATTTAGCCTAATTATAAACAAATTAGCTCCAGGTAGCTATCAAGATAATGAAATAACAAAAGAACAAGTTGGAGGATCATGCTATCTTATCTATTCCAAAAGTTATGATTAATATGTTTGAAGCTACTTTATATGACATGTTCAAAACCTTGAAATCTATGAGGTCCGGATAGGATGTAGTGAGCAAATAGGGTATTGTGACCAATAACCAAATAAATCAATGGTAGAATTCATATAGCAAGGTGAAGGACTTGGTCACTATTTTGATAGAAGATCAAATCCATAATTTCAATATAGTCAATCTATCCCACTTGAACATGGTTATGGTTGTATTGACAAAAAAGGTCAAGAGCTTGAGAAAATAGACTAAGAGTTTAGAGGATATTTTCAAGGATGGTAGGAAATTAGAGATCAGAATGAGGAATATTTTAGGGAGTTCGATCACTGATGAAGAGTTCAATTATATGGATGATCAAGTCATGCAAGAGGTAAGAAATTAAAGCCAAGGAAAGACAAGGGTTGATAATAATAGGATCCTAGACACGATCGTAAATGTAGAGGAAATTATTGGTGAATCTAGGATCATCAAATAAGTAATAAACATAGATGATAAGGACTTTAGAGACATAGCGGATCAAGAATATGATATTTTCATGGAACCTATCATCAACATCAAGATGATTGATGGACAACATGAAAAGGTAATTAAAATCATAAAGTAGGAACAAGACACCTCAATATTAATTGAGACCTAAAGTCAAATTAGTTGATTTAAGTATATTATTTTGTAAATTGACATGTATAACATTTTGAGAAGAGAATATTATTTTTGTAAAGGCATGTGCAACTTATAATGCACATTGTTTATAGGTCAGTCTATTAGAAAATGTCATAGTTATATAACATTATATAATGGACACCTATCTATGACACTTGTACAATGGTAATTTGACATGAATGACCAACATACTCCTCAGTTGTCTATATAAGGAGTTATTATCATTTTGTAAAGAGGGGGAGTTTGGAGCAAGAAAACTTTGTGCAAAATTTGGTGTAATTAATGTAAGCATAGAATTTTGAAAAGTTTATCTCATTTGTTTATGTAATTATTATTATGTCTTCTCTCTCACTTTTTTGGACTGATAGTTAGATTTGAATGGTTCTTATGAATTCTTGATGTTTAACTTTTAAATGCAAAATTGTCAAATTATGCTAATGCTAGATTGATTAAAAGTTCTTGGGTTTATTTTGATTATTTTTATCTTCTTATAGATTTTCTTATGCTATTTGATTGTAGGAGTAAATATTAAAAGTGAATATGGTTCTTATTTTCATTATTTTCACATTCCTTATATGTTTTCCTGATGTATGATAGGATTTGAGCTTAAGTTGTTTCATGTCATACGTTGGTTTTAAGTTCATGTTTAGATGAAATTTGAAATTCATCATAATATATGTGATGAAGATCAACAACCTATTTCTTCTCTACCCTACCCTTCCTTTTTATTTTTTAGACCAATTCACTTTATATTAGTTTCTAATATAAATATACATATTAGCTTAGATTTTAGTTTATATTTTGATCATAATTCACTTCACTTAGTCTAGATTACTTTCAGTTTCACAAGTTATCTATTAGGCCACGGTTGTTCCCAACAACCAAACATTATAGATTTTGTGAAATAGATCACTTATTATACCATTATTCCACCAAATACATCAATAATATCACAACCTATAACTCATGCATTGGATTATTTGAATCCATAAATGAGTAGTGTTTCTTAAACAAGTTGAACCACCTGTGATACACTTTCAGGCATCAACACTATTTAGGTTCCTCATTATGAAATCTATATGATGAATATATGTAATTAAATTAAAATATATATTATTTATATATTTTAGTAAAACCTAGTGGGATTGTTACACATATGTATACATGGATCAACATAACACCTCAAGCATTGGATTGATTTGAGAGATGGAGGACCCACATAAGATAATTTTGAGGCCATGTTTATAAAAAAAACACTTAATCTTTGATACATACTATAACATATATTATCTAGGTAAAACACTATAAAATATGGTACTTGATAGAGATTAGAGGCATCCATAACTTTCAATAATCTTACTGTGGGGGAAATGATGAGTCCATGATATGGCTCATTATATCTAAGTAATAACCTCTTTTTTCCCTAAAAAACTTCTTTTAAGTGTATTTAGTTGTTCATAGTAGGAATCATTATTAATTTAAATTATATAATGAGTTATTTATATTTAATATAATGTGCAAGTAATTTTTATCCATTTTTACCACTATGTTCTAATAATTACATGGAAAAGACATAAGTTTTGTTTATATAATCCAAAATTAAGTACTATAGTCAAGAAAAAATATGTATTTCCATTGAATGACTATAAACGATTTGTTTTTAGTAACTCCATATCTCCAAGGATTCAAAATAATAACTTACCAAACTTTTTTTATAGTTCTATATATCCCCAAACTAGCTCTATAAATCACTGGTCTGGCTCTAGAAGTCACTAGTTTGGCTCTAGAGAATTTCAGTTAGCTTAAGGATCACCAGAAGGAGCACATGTTTTATATATATGTTAATATCATATCTAAATGATTTTAAGACATTTTTGGAAACACTTTTAATGTTAAGTATAATATTTCCATAAATTATATATATATATATATACATACATATATATATATATATATATACACATACATATATATATATATATATATATATATACATATATATATATATATATACATATATATATATATACATACATACATACATACATACATACATATATATATATATATATATATATATATATATATATATATATATACACACACATAGTAGTTTTATTTATAAAAGCTTCTCAACAAAGAGAATGTAAATGCTATGTTTTGATCTGCTAACTAAATGATATTTCAATGGTTAAAACTACCAAGGAATTAAAACCCATTCACTAGTGTAAAATAAGGAATCACTTAAGAACCATAATCCAATTCTTTCCACATATTTTCCTAAGAATTTCAAAAGAATTTTGTTATGAAATTAAAAAATATCTTAGTTATGATATCATATTTTTATTTATTACTTTATCTTTGAATAAGTTGTAAATGTTGTGATATATAAATAACATAATTTTGATGATATTAGTAGTAGATAATTAAGGAGTAATTAATTCTAATATTACCATTTTTAGTATTGTAAGTATATTTCCATATTAATGAAAATCTAAGTTCATAAATTTTCTCCAAGATTAAGAGTGTTTAATCCTAATATAATGACTACCAAGGTCCCATTCATAAAAATAAGAAGGACATATTTGGTATTTATTTATTTTTTATATATTGTTATGTGTTTTAAGTTTATCCAAATTAATTCAAAGTATTCTTTTCTATGTTGAACATGTAGGGTTATTTTTGTATGTGTACTTACCTTCAAAAATTTACCTTTAAATAACTTAATTTCCATTCAATTTCATTTCTAATAAATGAAATTAAAGAGTGTGCTTTAAAGTCATTTACTTTTAATTTGATAAATTAGATTAAATAGTGTGTTTTACATTTATGGAATTTTAATTCCACCAAACTAATTATCAATGTGCAATTTCAATTTGGAAAGTAGTGTGTTTCATTTATAAAGTAATTTGACTAGAGTTTAATTCAATCAAAGTATATTACAGAGGAAAATATTATATGATCCATAAATCACCCTCAAAATAATAATTTTATTTATAAACCTTTGTGTGTCCTATTTTAAATAGCCATTGAACACTTCATGGCTTGATATGACATATATAAACTAAATGAAGAGGAAAAAATTACTCTAATTAGCTTAAGTTACACCAAAATTGAGTCAACACAAAATAATGATGTGATTATAAAATCACAAGTGGGAGAATAACTAGAATATGAATAGGTGTTTGTATTAAATGCACATATGACTATGTATAAAATATGGTAGATAATATATGTTTAGTTTTCATTCATAAAAATAAGTCACACAAAAGAGGAACAAGGCTTAGGGAAAAAAATTAAACTAAGGAATTGAATTTCAATTAAAATTTTAAGTGCAACTACAAAATTTATATGCAAGTGCATGACCACAAATGTAATAGTGAGATAAGTTATGAAAAGGATATCACAAGAAAAATAAAAGATACAAAGGAAAATCTATGGTAATACATAGGTAATAAAATAAATGTAAAAATTATAGTGAATAAACCACCAATGAAATGAAATAGGTTATAGGACATGATGATAATTAAGGAAGATCCAAATTCACAAAAAAATTGGGAGCAACTACATTAAAATACCCTCAACAAAAAAATGAAATAATAGTAGTCGATAATTTGGGCCTAAAGAAGAATAAGGATGCCATTCCCTTCCTCCCACATCTAATTAAATACCCTAATAATGTAAATATATGGAAACACGTGTACTCTAATTGAATATATTACATGATCAAATATTTGAATTTCACTAAGGATTAAAGATTTAGTATGAAATGTGATTACTATAGAAAACTAAATAAATTAAATGCAATGGGGTAAAATATCATTGATGTGATAGTAATGGAACAACTCATGGAAAATGGGGTCATGAAAACACATGTATTTTGCAAAATATTTAAAAAAAATCAAATTTTTAGGCTAACACACCCATGAAGGATGGATTTAATTCATCAAGAGAACAATGTGCATTGCCCACATATGGACAATAAGATCATTATATCTAGAAATAGTGAAGATATTTCACATGTAAATGATAAATAAGGATGTATAAATAATTGAAATATTATTTTACTAAAGAGGAGGATATAATTGGATCCTTCATTTATTGGAGGAAAGGGATATACATGTCATTATTTAGTTTATCAATATAAAGTTGATTTTGGTTTCTCATTTAAACACATTATGAAAATATTTCATTACTTAACCCACTAGAAATATATGAATAAGGTAATGAATTAATGTACAAGATACATAGTGGAGTAATTAGTCAACATAGGAGATGAAAAATATTTAACTAGAGGATTTTTAAAATGGGAAGTGTTACTCATATTAATAGTACTAGAAGAACTATGCATCTCAAAGATGATAGGATTCACATGGTTCATGTGGAAACATTTTCCTATTAATCAATATGAGGATCACCTTTTTGAAGTAAAAATTACTCATTCATAATAGAAAATAATGTACAAGTGGTAGGATAACTTGTTTAAATCATTTGGAAATGAATGTAGAGAACCTCATAAAATGCCACTTTCCTATGATCAATTTATAGAGTTATATGATATGAGACATTTTATTTTTTTATGAATTAATTTAAAAGGAGGAAATATGTTAGTTTGAGTAAAAATTACATATGGGATCCCAAAAACATGCATGCGTTGTTCCCTAAATAGGATAGTCAACCTCCCATGCACATAAATAGATATTGACGAAATTGATGAATAAATCATAAATTGGTTCAAGACATAAAATTAATAAGAAACATTATTAGTTAAAAAGATATGTATTCATCATATGACAGTCAAAATAATTATTCTAATGCATAAGGTGTTTGAAAAAAAAAAACCCCATAAAAAATGTAGGGAAAACTAATAAGAGAAAGGAACATGAGCACATAAAGCCTAGAAATGGGTTAGAATTCATGAAAATAAAGAGAAACAAAAGGATGTGTGGATTTTGTGTTGAACCAACCCTTCCATATGATAGTTTAGTAGGTTAAAATGGTTGGTTAAGGTAACATACAAATCCATAGTGAAGAGAATAAAATTGAAAGATAAAGTATACAACTTAGTATACCACATGAAAAATTGGAAACACAAGTAGAAACTAAAATTAGAGGATACATTAACTACATTGTTCAAGGTGTAATAAGAATCCCAATGCATGAATAATATCATGCATAAATGTAAGAGAAATAAAAATCATGTGAAATACCCTAGTGAAATAAATATAAGCCTAAGGCTAAATGAATGTGTAAATAATAAAAAGGACATCCATGGAAAGTTATTTAAAGTACTTACAAGTAGAAATAACATTGAATAAGGAAGTATTGTTAGGAAATTGAACTAGAAGATACTAAATGAGTAAGGAAGCATCTGCACATAGTGAACAATGTAAGGAAACAATTGTATAAGGTACTACATATTAATATGTGATTGGAGAAAGTAAAAATGAGACCTTTTCATAATAAAGAGGAAAAACCATTGGGGTAAGATAACATGATAAATAAAGTTCTAGAATCTAAGAGAATGTAAATATTTACAATCCATTGAATGTGGGAACATTGAACCCTAACTAATAAAGATGGCTATCTTATAAGTATGACCATGGGAGAGGTAATTATGAATGTATTACATTACATGAGGGAAATAAATATAACAATACATGAATACACCTCTCATGTATGGTGCAGTATCATAATGAAGATCTAATCTTGAATATCATTATAGGAAGAATTCCCCATAGGGATACACAATGGGGTATGATCAAACAGGAGGGGCATAGATATGATTTTTTCAACACAAAAAAAATAACATAAGTGATATTAGGCTTGTAAATAATATGATTTACATCAAATTTAAAAAATCATAATATAAAAATAGTAATTAATCTTAAAATATATATGAGATATTAAAAGAATAAAATTAAGAACAATAAAATGCTAAGAGAAATATAAGCATCATGGAGGATAAGATAGAATATTTATGTTTTTGTAAATAAAAAGAGATACCCAATCTCCTTCAAAACCCAAACATGATCCACATGGAACTTATTGATCACATACACACATCAATCACCTAATTGTGTTGAGAGATAGTAATTGGTCAAATACTAAAAAAGGTGTAAGTGATAGTCACATATGTGACAACCCAAGTTATTATGGGGAAGGATTTGTGTGAATAAGTCTTTTACAGCTAATGTGTTAATCCTTTTTATGTTGTTTGGATTATTATTCAGAGCCTCATAAAGACATTGATCAAGAAATTATAATAAAAATAACATCAATAAATATTAACTGCTAAGGTTTACATTAAAGGATTTAATATAATATATGTTATGATTTTTCTATTGTCCATGAATGGACTAGGTTTATATTTAAACCAATTATTGCTAGCAATGAAAATTGATTTTTATATAAAATTAAAAAAATGAAATTATGGTAAATATTATATACATTATCATTTTTATTATTATTGACCAAGAGGTCATTTTGGGAGAATCTTGAATAGGGTTTTGGCTTGTGAAAGAAGCTTCATGTTGCCATTTGGGGCAAGTAGAAGAAGAGGATTGAGAGGTATGCCATGGAAGCTGGAAGTCTAAGATGCATATTATCCATGTCAAGTGTTGGTAGTAGATAAATAACATAAATTTATGGGAATTTTGTGTGCTTCCACATTTTTCATACATTCATATCAGGGCATATGATATTTTTTGACTTTTATTATGGGTATATGGATGTATATACCTTATTGTAAAGCCTTCATTTTAATCCAGCTTATAAATGCTTAGGAAATGGTTGTACGACCTTTTTTGGAGGCTTCATAGAGGAGAGGTTTTATGTCAGGATTAAATCCAAGGTGAGCTAAGGAATAAATGAAATAATGAAATTTATCTCTCTAGTCAAGTCACCCTTCCTTTTGTTGAAATATTTTTGCATTATAATTAAAAATATTAGTAGGGTAATTATTTTTAGCTTATACTCAGGTATATACCTAGATATGATTTCCTAGATAAGCATATGTTAGCCTATACTCTAGATGAGTAAGGGGATTTTGATATGCAAATGATATTTTACTTATTCTCTCAATTTATGGAGAAAATGAATAAATTATTATTGTGTACAATTTGATAATTTATTTGAAGATAAGGTTATCAATTTGATTGTGTAAAACATTTTAATTTATTTCAACTTTTATGATATTATTAATATCTAATTTTTCATATTATTTCCCTTGTTGGGTTTGCCAAATTGACATGATTGGAAATTGTTTTCCAAATTGTATGGATTGAAATTGTTTATCAAATTAACATGGATGGAATTTGTTTTCAAAATTGACATGGATATAACGTTATTACCAAATTTACATGGCTATATTTTTTTCTCCAAAATGAATGGCTGGAATTTGTTGCTAAATTGATTGGTTGGAATATGTTGCTAAATTGAATGGATAAAAATTGGTTGCTAAATTATATGGCTGAAATTTGTTTCCTAAATTTCCTTAAAGAGGAAGCTTATGATATATATTAAGAATTTTCTAGACTATTATATGGTTTGAAATTAGTTTATGAAGGATGCCTATGAACTATTTGACAAAATGTCTTAACCATTATGTGGATGGAAATTAATTCACGAAAAATGCTTATGAACTATTTGATAAAATGCTAAAATTATTATATGACTGAAAATTATTTCATAAAGGATTATTATGAAAATATTTGACTAAATATTTAAGCTAATAAATGGATGTCTTAAATCATTGCAATGGCTGATTTTATTGTATACATTAAAATCTTGAATGGCCAATTATTCTCTTTATATAGGTGAGTATATGTGTTGTCACTTATACCTAGAAGTGAATGAATTGTTGGGGTATTAATATTTGTTAATTTTGAGGTGGTTGGGTAATTTACTCAATATTTTAAAGAGGCATGATTATTTTGATAATCTTCTTATGGCTACAAAATTAGTGCAAATCAACCTAAATAATAACCTTCAATAAATATTTAAATTTTATTTATTGACAAAAAAATTTGGAACGTATTATTTTATCATATGATAAATAAAATAAATAATTATATTAATCATCTTTAAAATGAATAATTTTTATGGCACCATTTCTAGGAGGTACTTGCAGAAGAAAACTACATTTCTGTGTTTTAACTAGCTACAAGTTAGCCTCAAAAGAGACTTGATTTTTATAGTAGATGTCTGATTTTATCAAAAATAAATTTTATAATAGAATCTCACAACATTTATATTTTAATATAAGTCCTTATATTACTCCTATTGGAATGTTTCATATTTTTGGTAAGGCATTCTTTTTAGCTTTTTATGTTGTTTTCCTATGTAAATTAGCTGATATCAGCCTAGAAGTTGATGGCTTAAAAATATCTAAATCTCTATTTTTTGTTAATAATACTTTATAAATTTATATTAACCTCAAAATTATTAAAATTAGTAATGGAGGCAACCATATTCCTTCTGAACATGATAATTGGATCTCATTTCCAGGATGCTTTTACAGTAGAATTGCTCCTTGTTAGCCTATTGAGTGTAAAGGCACTTAGAATTGTCTTGACCTAACTAATCAAGCTAGAGTGATTTTTTTTTTTAATTAATATTATGAAATATTAAAATTGCATTACTTTTTTTTAATCCTTATAGCATTAGAAATAGGTTTGAAGAACTAAGTGTTGTATGAAACTACAATAATTAGTATGTTAATTACTTATATATGTGATGAATTATATTCTTTTTGTGTGAATAATTATTGTAATCATTTAATGAAATATATGTCCATTAAGTAAGTGGATCATTTCATGGTATTTACTATATATCCAAGTTATTTAATTATGTGTTAGACAACACAAAGTCCTTTATTCTTGAAAATTAAAATTACAATAATGTTGTTTAAATTATATGCCATAATATTTAATGAGTGGAAGATGACTTCCTCATCATTGTGCTGACCCTTTATATTGACATTATTAGTGAAGTTTTAGTGGAAAAATAAATTATTATGATTTTTAGTTGCTTAACTTTGTTTGAAAAGTATGTATGGATTGATCTTTTCTTAATTAGTATGTATTGGGTAGTCATTAGAGTGGAAGAGTGTTGAATAATTCCAATAATTACTTATTACATCCAAAGTATCTATTATGGGTTGTATTATGTTTTCCTTGTTAAATAAACTTCACTCATTTATAGTGTATTTGTATAAGAGGTTCATTTAAATTGTAAAAGTATTGTTTGGGTATCTTCCTTGTTATAAGGAATCTATATAGACATGTAAAAATTATATGTATCCTAAATTAATATATAAGTGGGAATATCTAAAAATATCTTAATATTTGTCGTAATTTATGGTTATTGACCATATATTTTAATCTTATTATGGTAAAGGCCACGATGTCCTTTATGTGATAACTTACATACTATGTATGTGTGATTTAAGGAATGGGTTCCTATTGTTAAATTGGTGGCTTTATCAAGTTGTATCATTATCCTATTTGCTAAAAGAGATATGTTGTCTCAAATATCTTTTAAAGGTTACTTTATCTTAGCAACAAAAGTTTATCTATTAATCCTAAGTGCACATATAAGTAAAGGATGAATAAATGTGATTCAAGAGAGTTATTATAGCCTTGTAGAAATTAAAAGGTAATATCAATATCTTTACTTTGACTATTGCTTCACCACTTTAATAAAGGTAGTAAGTATAAGAACCCTTGAATATGGATCAAATCCACTTTTGGGAGTGTATGAGTGATTAATATTTTTAATAAGATTGTAGATTGATTCATGATCTATGATAGCAATGTTTCCATTCAAGAACACTGTTGGAATCTATGTAATGCAAGATCAAACAAGGAAAGAACCCTTATTTTGAAAAAAACTAATTATGGGTCAATTTTGATTCATTTCATTTGGTATCAGAGCTTGTATTATAAACATTTTTAAGGAAAAGGTTGCTTAACCAAAATAAAGATATTAGTGCACTTTATATACAAATTATGTTTATTGGTATGTTGCATATTTGTGATTGGAATGGAAAATAAGCACTATTTCGTCTTGGAACCTTGTGGGATCTTAAATATTACTTAACTATAATATGTTCATCTCTATAGCCTTGGGTTAAGTCACCCTTTTCCATTTTTGGGTTACGTTAATATGGCTCTCATTTGACTACCGATTGACCTATAGGGGTAAATCAATCTGAGTCAATACGATAAAATACCATTGTAATTTAGAACAATTATTTGATAATTATTAGACATTTTCTTGTGAAATTAAGTCATTGAAGGGTTAAGGGATGACTTATACCTGGAAGGCTGGTTGAGGAGAGAGTGTACCTAATTTATATGAGTAAATAATCTTTTTTAGTTTCTTCATTAGTCAGGGAGTGGTTTGAGCTTTCTAAGTTGATAGACTTGAATGATTTTTATTACCATTACCAGTCCATTGGATATGAATTAAGCAAACTTAATAATAAGTGTTGGAAGAGAAGGATATTGAAATGAATTTTTGATTATCAATACCACTTGGTGAGTTGTATGAATATTGACTCATTTTATGGTGGTTTGTTAATATGGTAATTACTCTCCCAAGTCCTATATTATACTAAGTTATAACTGGAGTTATTTCATAGCTCTTATTTGATTTATGTAGTTTCCCTTACTCTCTTATTAAGTGAAGTCTTGAATGGAATTAGTAGGTTTTATTTTTTTAAGGACCTAACTGGAAACTTGGTGAGGTTGACCTATTGTGATTCTTGACATATTAACTATATTTTCCTTGAACTAATAAACTATTTTTTGAATCAGGTTGTTTTAAATTCATACGCTTATTGTTGAATATAATCATTGTAGATAACAAAGATATACAATATGAATTAATTATCAATAGGTTAAGTGAGGTTGTAATGGTATTATAGCTCATTATTGGGACTTGTGTGGCACAAGTATAAGCTGATAAAGTATTTTATTTGATAACTAGTGCTTGTGAAGCACTATTTTATCTAAGGTAATGAATTTATAATCAAGATTGAAAAGGTTTTGTTGACTTAATGTTGATATTTTATTCATATCAAAAATTATGGGTTCATTTAACCATCTTGGAAATTAGAAAAATGTTCGAGCTTGGAGCTTCCATCATAATTAATGACTATTATGAGTAGAATTTTTATAATATTCTATTCATATGAATTGAATACTTGAGTTGTTATAGCACTCTTGTGATGAGTGGCCTTAAGTTGAGTAAGAAAAATTAACATGCATAAGATGCTCATGGTTGGGAAATGTTGTTCCAAGGTAAGTGTACCCTTGGAAGGTGGTGTAATTAAAGTTTAAATGTAAAAAAATATTAATAAAACCTTATGAAGTAATGCTAGAATTTTTATAAATGATTATAAAATAAGACTATACTATTATTGCTAATGTATCTTGGCAAATTAAAAGGTATTTTATTTCAAAAAAATAATTAATTATTGATTTTATTAAACTATTTTCTTAAAGCTATAGTAAGTAGGTGTATGTTTTACTTGCCTTTATGTGTCACTATAAGTGATTGGTTACAACTATGCAATTTTTTAGAAAGAAGCATTATGACTAGTGCTTGGGGAGCCCTATTGGGTCCAAATTGGTGGACTTATAATACAGATCAGGAAAGTTTTTCTAATTGAAATGATATTATGGTTGGTTGATTGAAACCATCATGTAAACTAAAAGTGAATAAGTACTATGTTCTATGATATTGAGGTGCTAAAATCTATGAAATTTAAATAATTGTGGAAAGTTATAATTTCTATGGTAGTAATATAACCTTGACCTTGAGCCTTTGATGAATCCACCCTTCCCAAGGCCATCACAACATAAGACAAACAACACTAGTCAACCATTGGCTTGTTTAGGCAACCCAATCAAGGGACTGGTGATAAGATCTTACTATTGAAATAAAAGGATAAATGCCTAGAGTTTGACGATGGTTTGTTTATATGAAACCTAATATGATACTTAAGGTATGACATCCTTGGGAAGATTGAGGGTGTGACTCAATCTTAGAGGGCTAAGTGGGGGTTAATGCGGTTTCCTTTCTTAGATAAGTTAGATTTTTTTTGGGATATCTTATTATTAACAAGTATAATGAGCCATCTAATCTATGAGGTGTGAATATTATTGGTAATTATTAATTTATCAAAGATATAAATTATTAGGTTCTATTGGAACACACCCTTATTTGAAAAAAAAGTGATGATAAATTTGAGATACCTAGAACTAAACATACTATGATAAAGGATGGATATTTGATGTTCTCTAGGATGGCATCTAAACATCAAGTGGACCAATAAAATTCATGGACCCTTGTGCTTCACTTGTAAGCGTGATTGTGTTGTGATGTGAAAATACACTTGGCATAAACTGTCAAATTAGCTGAATAAACGTGTGTATCATATTCCATGTGGTTCTTTCATTGCATGTAAAATTTTTAAATGTTGTATAAACCTATATTCTATGTGTGATTATGTCAGACCATGAAAATATGTCTATGTTATCAAACATTATTGCATAAGTATTTCATTTATATGTCATAGAAAAAGTGTGGGATTGTGTTGTTACCTCTTGATGAAGCAATGTCATCATGAACTACTTTATGATGTATCTTTTTCCTTTCAAAAGGAACCTATTTCAATTAAATCTTCTAAGGTATAATGTTGTATTGTGTGGTGTAATTTCACATCATTTATCTAGTGATGAGTATTGATGCAAGTGTGAGGTTGAGGGTGGAGAATAATTATATCTACATTGATATAGAATAGGTATGGGTTATGAATTGGAGTTTCTAATAGGCTAAAAATTCACTTTTCCCTTTTACATGAGGTATCCATCTAATTCATTTGGGTGTGTGCACCATGTGTTCCATAAGTTGGCTATGGAATCTTCATGCATAATGGTCACCTTATAGATTAAGTGTTACCTTACACATCTTTCTAAGGTTTTTGTAAAAATAACCTATGTGTGACCTTGATTTAACCTTTTAAATCACTAATTGGTCTTATAATTTGGATTCTTATGCATTATAACAAGTTTTTACTTTTTTTAATGTAGGGACATGTTTGCTTGTAAATGTAAGCGTGCTATGTTAGGAAATAGATATATTTTTTATGGGAGAATATTTTTGAAAGAATGTTTTAATTTTTTTGAATTTATTACTAGCATGTATGTATATTCTTAGAAGGGGAAATACAAAGTCCTAATTAGGCAATTTTTAAATTCTTGAGGGCTACCAAGAAGTACTTATAAAATAATGGTGGGATTGGGATCCCAAGAACCATCATGTAATTTCACAAAATTAATGGATAACATGTTGAAAACCTTCAGGGTTTCATGTTAGTGCCTATGATGGCCTCTCGAATGTTTGGTGTGGTTGGTGCAAGACATTACACTAACCCATGCATGATGCAAATTTTAGAAACCATAGTGGTATGGTTGGTTGGGTGTTAATTTCATTTTGAGATGAATGACAAGAAATTATACATAAAGAATAGTCTAAAGTGGTATAAGGAACATATAAAAAATATGATTAATATAATGGCTTATATAATATGGTGAATATTAAAAAATTATGCTTGAGACATAACTAATTCTTTTTAAAAATACCTCAGATTTAGTTTTTTTCTGCCAAATTAGCTATTGTTATAACTTACAAGTTGGTAATTGAACAAAAATATTCAATCTATTTCAATTTAAACTATGAAATTAATCATTTTTTTTGACATTATGTCTATTATATGCTGGAAATTTTAACATGAAACTATCTTAGTTTCAAAATTCTGATTTTGATTTTTTGAATAATGCTAAAATTCTATGAGAGAATGCAGAAATTTAAGTATGTATGAGTGCTCTAATACATGACATTTGCTTATATAAGGTTCAAAATGAAAAAAGGGTTGAAGTATAATTGTTTTTGGATTATTTGATTTGATATTTTATCCATTGGTTATGTAAATCTATGAATATTTATTTCATAAAGAACAAAATAATGAATCTTTGATTTTAAGGATTCATATTTTGCACTTAGTTGTTGTGCTTTTTGTAAACTAGTATACTATCAAAATTAATAGATGAATAACTCTTAAAAGGAACCTGACATTTAGATAGGGATAAGGATCTTTAGGTGGTCTTATTTGGAAATGAATGCACTTTTATATATCTTAGAGCTTATCAATATGAAGACACATATTGATATGCATTGAATTATATATATATATATATATATATATATATATATATATATATATGGCACTCTTCTCTGCAGAACCCTCTAAAGGTATTTACCCCTATCTAAAAGTCTATAGTGATATAAATCTAGTCATTAGCTATTTATTTTATCGTTAGTCACTAGGACAGTGCCTATTTAAGGAGCGAAGGATGTCATGACCCAAGTTATTATGGTGAAGGATTTGTATGAATAAGTATTTTATGACTAATGTGTTAAGCCTTTTTGTGTTGTCTGGATTATTGTTTAGAGCCTTCTAAAGGCATTAAACATGAAATTATACAAAAATCATCAAGAAATATTAATTACCAAGGTTTAAATTAAAGGATTTAATTTAATATATGTTATGATTATTCTATAGTCCATGAATGGACTAGGTTGATAATTTAAACCAATTATTTCTACAAATGGAAATTGATTTTTTTTATAACAGTCAAAAAATGAAATTATTGTAAATATTATATACACTATCATTTTTATTATTATTGACTAAGAGGTCAATTTGGGAGAAGAATGAATAGGGTTTTGGCTTGTCAAAGAATCTTCATATTGCCATTTATGGCAAGTAGAAGAAGAGGAGTAAGAGGGATGTCATGGTAGCTAAAAGTCTAAGATGCATAGTAGCCATGCTAAGTTATGGCAATAGATAATTTATAGAAATTAATGGGCATTTTGTGGCCTTCCACATTTTTTATTTGATGACACGTTACACTTGGATTTACTTAGAACACATTCAAACACCTCACATGGTAGGAACATATAATATTCCACTCAGATATACCAATTACAAGATCATCTAGGATTCATAACATATTTTATCTCCAACCACTACTTGAAGCACACCATTTATAGTGTTGAACATTATGTCTTCTCATACACAAAAAGATTGCCTTGAATAACTAAAGCATAAACACAACTTTTACAAATAATTATGAAAATAAATCACATATATAAAACATACATGACCTCGGGTTCATCAACATATATTTTATACTTCATAACTCATGTCAAAATGACTCAAACCCTTCTCTCCAAAATGATCACTCTGAGCTACCAACTAGCCTCAAAACATATACAAGGAAAATTGAACTTATGACACCTAAAAGAACACACTCAAGGAATTATAATTCATGAAAATGATCATAAAATATTATAATAACACCCTCCAACAAAAATATCATAATATATATTGGAAATTATTGGTCTTGCTAACCAATTTGTTATCTTTAGTACACACTATTAAACCTAAACTAGTTAACCCTTTTTGGATTTAAAAATTTAATCACTTTAACTAACTCTAAAATCTTCTACAAATAATTTATAGAAAATAAATGTCCCAAGTAAAAACATCATTAGTGTTATAAAATTAAACTTAGGGCATAGATCCTCAAACTCATAATTTCAACTTGCTTACCCAAAACTGCCAGTTTACCTTGAAGCACGGTCATGGTGATAATGGTATTCAACACTTGTATATATATATATATATATATATATATATATATATATATATATATATATATATATATAGAGGTCTTGTAGATGAATCTCATGACATTACTATATATAGACCTCACTGAGCCAGACAAGTCAACTTGTGAGCAACATTTTGATATATATAATGATATATAAAAATTATATCCAACATGAACATGTATTAAAAGTATTTAAAAACATATCCATGAAATTTTATTCATCCCAATTTCATGATAACAAATCCTTAATCAATTTCTCACTTCTGCTTGGGTTTCCCATAGTTTGTACCGTTAGGCCTATTAGTGATTAGTCAAATTGGATGACTAGTTTAGCACACTTGATGGATATAAACTATCTGAAAATAATAATAGACACAAACTAAAATTATAATACTTTTTCCTCCATCTATTTATTAACATTGACTTGGTCAACTTTGATTGCTATAGTAAATCTTTGAGAAACAAACACTTTCTTGTAGGGTCTACTCACATACCTGACAAGCCAATCACACCTAGATGTGACTAGGAGATTTTAATACAATATAAAATCACTTATATATCCATTATGATCACTTTACAACAACTTATTTCATATCGGGAAACTATTAGGGTTCTTTGAGGGTTTAAACCATCTTTTAGTCTTAATGTTCATTCATAAAGCATAACCCATTAATGAAAAAACTAATGCCTACAATTTTTAGATAATACCATTAAAAAACTACCATGAATATATTATATTCTCATTTAAAGGTTACATATGCAAATGAACACTTGAAATTCCTTCTTGGGTTGAGAACCTTTCATTTTGTGCACTCAAGAAACCTCAAAACCACTTTTCATGCCTTTTATTGAAAACAATGATCTAAAAATTTGTGAACATGGTTGAAAAAATATACCATACCTCTAAAAACAATCACATTATCATTATTATCATGATCTTATACCTCATTTGGCCACCATTCTCTCTCTTTGATCTCTAAGCCTTGGAATGCAAACCATATTAGTCCTTCAATCTAACCTTATAACCATTTTCCAAGATCTCAAAACTTCATATAAATTGAATATAAAATATTACCATGATAAAAAACTATAATACATCTCACATGTGTCTTTACAACATATCATGTTGCCTCATTAGGCCAAGCATGGTCTAGAAGTGGTCTAGGTTTATAGGTCCTACCCCTATAGGCTCACCCTAAGAATAGAATGAGTGATATAATGCCTCATATAAATTTTAAATAAACCTCATATAAATTCTCATGCCTTTATTCATCCATTTCACCAAGAAACCATGCTCAAACCTTATCACTATAGCTTTACATGTTATGACTAGTTCCATGACTAGGCTTATCAAGCACTTAAAATTTGACAATTGACCTTAAAATGCTTATAAAATTATATAAAATTAAATTTCATGATAAAATAGTGTCAAAAAAACCTTTCAAAATCTTGTGCTTACTTATTTCACCAAGCTTTACTATGTACACCTTCTCACAGAGTCTAGACTTGGCTTCTCAAGACACCTTGTACTCAAGAACTAGTACTCAAACAAGATTTACTTAACCTGAACCATGATATTGACCAAAAAAGAATAAATAAGTTTCCTTAAAATTATATATCTAAATATACTCGTTATGTTACCTTAAAATTCTCTCTTGTCACATGTCTTCCTTATCACATCAAGCATACAAGATCATACCTCACATACCACTCACTGTGTATCTTCACCAGATGCACCTTGACTCAAATGACATCAACCTTGAAATCAATGACAACACTTCTAAACAAACTCCCCATTTTTCATTTATGGAAAAAAATTATTCAACTTGATCACTCTCATCTCCCCCAATCTGGCCATTTTCCTTTCATGAACTTTCTCCTCCTTTAATATTAATGACGAAGGTCTTCCACAACTATCATATAGATTGACACCTTCTTTGTAAAATAATTTCAACACTCAAAATATGAAGAATTAATGAAACATTTTACCCTTAATCCATTCATACCTCTTTCAAATGAACTTAGATTATAAGACCACTTCTCAACATAGATCAAGCTCAGTCAACATCATGAATAGCTCCCCCTCAAACCAAACATCTACCATGATTTTTCTAACTGAATAGTTTGTTCATGAAGCCTAATGAAGTCACCTCTTTCCATATTAAACTAAAACAACACAATTTTAAATATTCTTGTATATCCATTCTTTGAAAAAATTGAATATCATTCAATATCCTTTTAGGCTTAATTGACAATATAGGCTTGACCTATATATCAACCATTTGATCATCAATATTAGCTAACAATAGACATTCCTAACTTTATTTCACATTTTAAGTATGCTCTATCACATCAAATAATACACTTGAGATTATAAAGTGATCATGACTCATCTTTACTATCTTTGGTTTTCATACATTTATTTTCCTTATTTCTTACACTCTAGGGGATTCAAACCTCCTACTTTGACTTTATGACCTTGTAACTATATTAGGATATAATCTTACAATGTCTCCTACATTATGATAACTATATCAAACCATGTTATATATACCACTTGACTGATGTGAACTGTGACTCCTTCAATAGTCCCATAAGTACTCATTTTTGGAGGGTCTTTTACACTCTCTTGCTCTATGACTAGACTAACTACATACAAAATACTAACCATTGAATTAATTAGTATACCTCATCACATTAGGCTATCTAATTGGACTATGTATGTTGACTTTATTGTCTTTAATAGCCTTCTCCTTGACTTGAGATACTTCCTTTTGGTCTTGTTTGAAACCAAGTATTGTCTTATCACTTGTATATTTTTGATTACTCAAGATATCATCTAAAGGATTAGTCCTCTTTTCAGACTTCATAAATGTCTTCACCTTTCTATTTTCTTGATGTAGCTCATCTTTCAAGGATTCCACTTAAGTTGTATACCTAGTGCATTATTCCTCTTTAGCCTTTAGGTTTCAATTGATTATCTCCATATGTGCTTAAATATAATTGATGATCTCATCATAATCCTTTAAAGTGTCACCTAGTCTCTCCTCAAACAAGTCAATCTACTCTTCCTAGTCCTTAACTAATGAGCTTAATTTATGATTCTTTGTTCTTTGGAATGTTTAATCCTCTAAGGCACTTACCAATTCTGCATCAAAGATCACTTTAGCTTCTTCTTCATCTAACTATACATCAACCATAAGGCCTTTCCCATTTGATCAACCTTCATTTTCAAATTCTATGGGCATGAATAAGGTTTCATTATAATCATGTCAAGTTCATTATTTCCATCATCACTATTAGATGTGCTCGTGTTACTTACATTAGATTATTTGCCTTTTTTGGTATACAAACTTTTGTTGTTTTTGAATGAGCCTTTCCTACTTTCACACTTCCTAAAATATCTCTTATTATTATCAAAATTATAAACCTTCTTATCATCTCCATGATGATCATGATTTTCTTCATCATGCTTAGTTTTTTCCTTGTTAGGACACTTGGATGCAAAGTGAAAAATCTTACCATAGTTAAAAAAATTTAAAGGTAAACTACCCTTGTACTTACCAAATCCAAACCTTAATTTCCTAGAAAATATGGCTATTAGTTGATCATCATCAACTTCTAAACATTTCTCATCCTTGACCTTCTTGGATTTTCAATTCTTCTCATCTTTGAAATCTACTCCCTTCTTGGGAGGTTTTCGTTCATTTTTTCTCATCTCATAGGCAATCAAGATGCCATGAATCCCATCCATCTATAGCTTGTCCAAATCTTGCATCTCTTCTACTATAGCTACCTTATAATCAAACTTAGGAATTAGTGATATCAATACCTTTTAAAAAACTATAGACACTTTCATTTCTTCTCCTAATCCTCTGATGGCATTGAAAAATTCATCAACTTTCAACATGTAGGATGCAATGGTTTCATCTTCATTCATCTTCAAACTATCTTTGATGGGTCTACAACATATCCATATTCACATTAGTGTCTCCATAGATAGTATTCAATTTATCCCATATCTCTTTATCTTATACACAACACATCACCTTCACAAGTTTTGTCTCTGATAGGCCAAAAAGAATGGCATTCATTGCCTTGGAGTTGTTTTCACTAACCTTCTTACCTATTTAATTAGTTGATGGAACATGAACACTCTAGTCATCTAATTTTTATTTCCAAATATCATGACCTTAAAACATCAAATATATATTCATCTTGATGTTACAAAATACATAATTAGATTCATTGAATGATAAAGCCTTACTAGTAGAGAAACCACCTTGAACTTGTTGACTAGCCATCTTTGATTATAGTATTTCATTTAGGATTTTAGACCTACTTAAAAGGAATAGGATATGATATAAATTGTTTAATAAAAATGACTGAAAGGGGGGTGAATAAGTATTCAAAAAATTTCATATTAAGCCAATCATATATCATTCAAATAATCATATAGACCTAGTATGCATAAACACCTATCCACATTGGTATGATACACAAAAACACATCATATAAATGACAAAACCTCAATATTAAAAAAAACCACTAATATATACAAATATAAGTTAATATTATAATACAAATACCAAATTTAGTGAAGCACCAACTCCACATAGAGCACCAGCCATAACTAGCTAAACATGAACTCAACTAGGCTTTATTAAGCACCCACTTTCAAGGAGGCACTAACCCCTTATATGAATAAAAAATAGCTCATCCACCTAATTTATTTGATAAATTTTAGGACACATTGTTTCTCAACCAACTAATGATGACCACCTCTTTAGCTCTTGATACTCTTAGCCCTCTCAAACCTAGGCTCCTTCATTTAACTAGGTCTCTTCAAGGCTAATTAGGTCATATGACTTTGATACTCATACACATAACCTATATAAAATATTCATCACTAATCCTCTATAATGTTCTAATTATATACAACACCTCCTTATTCTCACTAATATGTCAATTTATTTGCTTGCATTCTACCCACTCTCCAGTAGGCCTAAAAATATCTTATATTTATACAAGTCTCTTGTTCATATCCTTTTTGGTGAGAAAAACACCCTTACCCTCTTAGGTCAGCCATGGAATATATCTTAAGATATATCATAAACATTTATAAAATTTTCTTTGAGTCACTTTAGGTCTGACATATCTCAATTAGGCCTCTTTTCATCTTTAAGCCTCACGGGGACCTAATTCTATTAGGTTTTTTTAATGACACATTAAACTTTGGCTTCCTTGGAAAACATTACACAATAGGAAAATATCATATTCCACTCAGATATAATTTTTCTAATCTCATAAATGATTCATAAAATAATTTATATCCAACCACTAATTGAAGCTCACCATTTGTACCATTCAAAACTAAGCCTTCTCATACACAGGAAGTCTGTCTTGAACAACTTAAGCATAAACACATTTTTTATTAAAAAAACATGAAAATAAATTACATATACAAAATATATATGAACTCAAGGTCATAAAAATATGTTTTATACTTCACAAATTAAGGCTAAAGGACTTAAAATCTTCTCTCCAAAATTCTCACTCTAAGCTATAAATTAGCCTCAAAACATAGTCATGGAAAATTGAACTTATGACACCTAAAAAAATACACTCAAGGAATTATAATGCATTAAAATGATCCTAAAACATCATCATAATAACCTATAACAAAAATATCATAAAATATACTGGTAATTATTGGGTTGATAGACCAATTTGTTTTGTTCAGTACACATAATCAAACCTAAACCAATCAACCCTTTTTGGCTTCAATAATTCAATCACTTTCACTGGCTATAAAACCTTCTACATAGAATTTATATAATTTATATGCCCCAAAAAACAACAAAATTATCATTATAAACTTTAACTCATTTCATAAAACCTTAATCTCATCATTGGAATTTGCTTACCTAGAACTATCAGTTTACCTTGAACCATAATCATGGTGATAATGACCTTCATCACCTGTATGACCATTTATAGAGAATCATGATGAATTTGGATGATAATAGAGATAATTACACAATTTTATATAGATATATAATATTTTAAAATGGAAATATTTGTCTTATAGACCAATCTCATGACAGTGTTATATATAGACCTCATTGAGCTAGACAAGTCAACTTGTGAGAAACATTTAGCTATATGCAATGATCTCCAAAACTTATATCCAAAATGAAAATGTATTAATTCTTTTGAAAAAAATCTGCATTACCTTGTATTCATACCTATTCCATAATAACACATCCCTAATAAACTTCTCATTTCTACCTAGGTTTCTCATTATTTGCACCATTAAGCCTATTAGTGATTGGTCAATTTGCATGACTATTTCATCACACCTAAGGGATAGATCCAATATAAACCAACATGGACACAAAATAAAAGTATCAAAATTTTTCATCCATCCACTTATCAACTTTGATTTGATGAACTCTAATTTGTATAATAAATCTTTAAGAAATTATCACTTTGTTATAGGGTCTACTCACATATCGTAGAAATCAATCACACATATAGGTGATTGGAAGAGTTTAATATTATTTTTAATCTCTTATATATCTATACCAGTCCATTATGAGCACTTTATAACAACTTCTTTCATATCAGCTCACTATTAGGGTTCTTTGAGGGTTTAAATCATCTTCTAGTCTTAACAATAACTCATAAATAATAGTCCTTTAATCTAAAAAATAATGAATTAAATTTTGAGATATGACAAATCCATATCTACCATGAATATATTATGTTCTCATTTAGAGGTTACATGTGCCAATGAACACATAAAAGTCCTCAGGTTAACAACCTTTCATTTTATGCATTCGAGAGACCTTAAAACCACTTTTCATGCCTTTTTTATAAACCATGACCTAAAACTATGTTAACATGATTGAAAACATATTACATATATATGAAAACACTCACATGATCATTATTATAATGAAATATAAATCTAATACCTCATCTTCCCACCAATCTCTCTCTCTTTCCTCTCTAGGTCTTGACCTACAAATTACATTAGTCCTTGAAACTAACCTTCTAACCATTTTCCAAGATCTCAAAAATTCATATAGATGCCATAAAACCTATTAATAATCTTATACACTATCATACATCTTCCATGTATCTTAACAATAGATCATGATGCCTCATTAGGCCAGGTAAGGTCTAGAAGTGGTTTAGGTGTAGACTAGGTTTGTATGTCCTACCCATATAGGCTCATAATGAGACTAACATGAATGTTCCAATTCATCATATAAATTTTCAATCAAACTTGTAAATCTCCCTATGACTTTGTGCATCCATATCACCAAGACAACATGCTCAAACCTTCTCAATATAACTTTACATCATGTCACTAGTGCCATGACAATGCTTGTCAAGCACTTGAAACTTAACAACTAACCTTGAAACACTTCTAAAAATATCTGAACTTATCTTACATGATCACATAGTGTCAAATAATCTTTCAAAATCTTGTGCTTAGTTATTATTAACATTTTTACCACACTAGCCAAATGTTAACCCCTATCATTAAAAGCTTTGATGACCATTACCTTAGCCTACTTTTCTATGCCCCATGTTGTCCTTATTTTAAAGAGAAAATGACTTACTCAAGATATAATTAATATAATGTCATCAAGACTTCATTAAAAAATGGATTATTTAGTTTAGTGATTAATTTTATAAGTTTTTCTATAAAGCTTCTCATGTTCAAAGGATCACATAGAATCAATATTCTAGATGCCATGAACATCTCCTACAAATTTTGTGCCTTCATGATTTTTTTGTCTCAAGATGCAAGAATTTAAATTTGAATAAT